>JAQQPU010005467.1:1355-16475 GCA_029168905.1 Artemia sp. Kazakhstan ARC1039
CTGTGATTAGGTAAACCACAACAAAACACTACTGAAATATTCCAACTTTTGCATTTCAACGAAAGAAATCCGAAATGAACTTTGAAAAATCAAGAGAATGTAACTGTGACAAGGTAAACCACAACAAAACACTAAGGGTGGGAGGGGGAGACAAAATTTGGGGGAAAGGGGCCCTTTTGTGTCTCAAATGCGCAAATTAAAAAGTATTAAAAAAATGAGGGGCAAAAAAGTTGGGGGGCCGAGGGGGCACTTGGGGGCCCTTTGGGGCCCGGGGGGCCGGGGCCGTTTGGGGATCTGGGGGGATGGGACCCGTTGGGGTGGGGGAGATTGGGGCCCTTTGGGTTGGGGTAGGGGCCCGGGGGCCTTTGGGGGGCAGGGGGATGGGGCCCTTTGGGGTTGGGGTAGGGGGTTGTTGGGGTAGGGGACCTCACAACATTGTTCAAACGGAACTTGTGTATTATAACGACCACAGAGTTTCACCCTCAAATCGTCTCCTAAATCATCTTCTAAAATGCCTCAAACTGTTTCGCTTAAATCATCTTCTAAAATTTCTCAAAATGGTTTCGCCCAACTAATCCCTAAACGTAATTTCTGCGTCTTCCTTTTCTTTGGCATCCCTGTGCTGTCACATTTGAAATTCCTACGAAACCATTTCTCGCGTTAATCTCTTCATCTCTAAGATGTTCTTGGTTACACTATTATGGCTTCGATAGAATATCAATTTATCGCTAAGTCTAATGACCTGAGAAGCCGTATTTAAAAATAGAATATTAATTTATCTCTTTAGAGTCCCGCATAATTCCTAGGAAACAAGTGATGTCATTTCTAATTCCCTTTCGTGAATCAATAATTCCCTCTAGAAACAACAAATAAATTCCCCTTTCTTGAATCAATAATTCCCCTTAGAAACAACAAATAAATTCCCCTTTCTTGAATCAATAATTCCCCTTAGAAACAACAAATTAATTCCCCTTTCGTGAATCAATAGATTCTCCCCACCGATTATGTAAATCAAATTCTCGGAAATTCACTTCCCCCTTGAGTCCTAGATCAAAACATTCTCCCCACCGTCAATGCGCATGTGCAAACTTCGCCCGGAGACAATTCTCCTGGACGAACACCAACAAATCAATTGACCTTGACAGGTTAGATATTAATAAACCATGAAAATACATCAAAGTGAAAAAAATTCTGTTTTTTCATTCTCAGTGACAAAAACCATAAAAACATGCATAAATTGCTGTTGACATCCTTGAAAAACAGCAAATAAATTAACAAACACATGAAAATACATCAAAGTGAGAAAAATCCTGTTTTTTTATTCTCAGTGACAAAAACCATAAACATGCATAAATTAAAGACTAAATTGTAGATGGCAGCAGTGGTGTGATCGTCGTATTCAATAGGGGGGTTCTACTTATCCATGTATTGCATTAAATAAAAAAAAATGTTTTTTCAACTAAAAGTAAGGAGTAACATTAAAACTTAAAACGAACAGAAATTATTACGTATATGGGGGGTTGCTTTTCCTCGACACCTCGCTCTTTGCAGTAAAGTTTTTTAGTACTTAAAAAATGCTTCTTATTGTTCTAATTTAACGAACATTATGTTCCACGAGTCGTTCTGAAGGAACTGGGAAATAATCAAACTTTAGCGTAAAGAGCGAGGTGTTGAGGGGGAGCAATCCCCCTCATATACGTAACAATTTCTGTTTGTTTTGATTTTTTATGTTGCTCCTTACTTTCAGTTGAAAAAATTCATTTTTTTATTTAATTTCTGGTCGTTTTTAAATAGTTCCAGGAAATCTGGCTACAACTCTACGTCGAAAACCCCTCCTTCCCTCGAATGTATTCTCTAGACAATCCAATCCTGGTCAAAATCTAACCCGGACAATTACCCTTAACATCTCCAAATTTGAGTTGGCAAAGGAACAACACCACATAAGAAGAATTTTGTATAGGAATTCTGGCAAATTCCCCCAGTGCAAACTTTCCCCTGAGAATTCACTCCCTGGAAACTTCCCTCCCCATGGAAAATTATCTCCGTGGAAATCCTACCAGCTTAAAATTTACCCCTTCCCACCCTAAAAGTGTATGCTTGGCGTTTCATATATTCTGAACAAAATGGCTCTCTCGAAATTTTGATCGGACGATTCTGAGAAAAAAGGGTTGTGGGAGGGGGCCTAGTTGCCTCCCAATCTTTTTGGTCACTTAAAAAGGGCACTAGAACTTTTAATTTCCGTTCGAATAAGCCCCTTCCCGATATTATGTGACCACTGGGTCGATACGATTACCCCTGGGAAAAAAATAACAAACAAACAAATAAACACGCATCCGTGATCTTTCTTCTGGCAAAAAAAAAAATTAAAAATTGCACATTTTTGCATATAGGAGCTTCAAACCTCTACATTAGGGTCCTCTGATACGCTGAATCTAATAGTGTGATTGTCATTAAAATTCTATTACTTTTATGGGGTGTTTCCTTCTTTTTTTGAAAATCAGGCAAATTTTCTCAGGCTCGTAGTCTTTAATGGGCAAGATTAAAGTTAATACTACTACTACTACTAACAACTCACCGCAGCACCAAGCCGCCTGAGGCTAACAAAGCTACGCACGCTCCTCCTCCATCCCAATCTATTCAAAGCCTCCCTTTTTACACCCGCCTATGAAGTTCCCATTTCCTTTAAATCTTTCTTTATGACGTCCTCGCACCCCAGACGAGGACGACCTGCTTTCCGTTTAGCCCTAGACGGTTGGCCGAAAAGAACAATCTTCGGCAATCTGTCATCCTTCATCCGCACAACGTGCCCTACCCACCTCAACCTTTCTTTCATTATAGCCCAAGAGAGCGGTATTGAACCACATTTTTCGTATAGCCTATTGTTTGAAATACGGTCAGTCAGCCGGGTACCCAGAACAATCCTTAAGCAATTTCTCTGGAAAACATCTAGCAAATCTTCATCCGCTTTTCGGAGCACCCATGCTTCAGAGCCATATTTGACCACTGTCATCACTGTAGCTTCTAATATTCTAATCTTGGTTTGCAGACTTATCTTCCTATTCTTCCAAACTTTTTTTTAACTGTGAAAAAACAACCTGAGCCTTGGCTATTCTACTTTTGACATGTTCACTGCTCCCACCATCTTTACTAATAATACTACCAAGGTAAGTGAAGCTGTCCACCTGATCAATCTTTTCATTACCCAACTTCACCTTTTCATCTTCACTTATTCCTAGCCTTAGTGACTTAGTCTTCTTAACATTAATTTTCAACCCTATTCTAGCACCCTGAACTCGCAAAACCTCTAAAACTTCATTCATTTTGCTCACACTTTCATCTAGGATGCTTAAATCATCAGAATAATCTAAGTCCAGGAGACTTTTTCCTCCCCATTGGATTCCGTGGTCTCCCATTGTCTTTCCGGTGCTCTTTAAGACAAAGTCCATCAAAATAATCCATATAAAGGGGAAAAGAACACAACCCTGCTTAACTCCTGATTTAATACAAAACCAGCTGCTAACCTCATTTCCTACCTTAACCGCAGCAGTGTTATTCTCGTACATAGCACTAATCACTTTAATGTATTTTTCTGGTATACCATACAAGGATAAAACCTTTACTAAAGATCTTCTATCTACAGAATCGAACGCTTGCTCATAATCTATAAAACTGAGGACCAAAGGTGTTTGAAAACTCAGGCAATTCTCAACTGTTAACCTAAGAGTGAAAATTTGGTCGACACATCCTCTACCTTTTCTAAAACCGCACTTTTCTTCTCTTAAAGCTTTGTCTACGGCATCTCTCAGTCTAAAAAGTATCATATTACTAAGTAATTTACTACCTACCGAGACCGGACTAATCCCTCGATAATTACCACACTCATTTTTATCACTGTTCTTATAAAGTGGCTTAATTAAGGTTTTCCTAAAATCATTAGGTACTTCCCCTTTTTCAAAAATCATATTCATAATCTTCAGTAACTTATTTCTAACCTCAGAGCCACCATATTTAAGAAACTCATTTACCACCCTATCAGGACCTGGAGCCTTATTATTTTTTAGTCCTTTTAGTACTGTCGCTAATTCCTCCTCACAAAACATATCTTCCGTCACATCCAATGTATCACAAACTTTTTCATTTTCCTCTATATCTCTTCCTTTAACGCTATCTCGGTTAAGCGAATTCTCAAAATGTTCGGCCCATCTCTCTTTAGTTTTTTCCTTATCGCTAATTGCCGCCCCATTCCTGTCTTTAACTGGGCCAAGTCCAGATTGACTACTCCCTCTCAATTTATTAACATGCCAGTACAATATTTTACTATTATGCCTTCTAGCTGCATCTTCCAGATCCTCGGCAATTTTATCCATGGCCTCTACTTCACACCTCCTTAGTTCATATTTTAATACTTTCTCCACTTTCTTTACATTCCTTTTGTTTTCATATGATCTATCACTAAGGTAATTCTTGTACAAGTCCTTTCTCCTTTCTATCAAACATATAGCTTTTTCACTAATATTCTTAGCTGCAGTTCTAGCTTTCTTCCCTAAGACACGTTCAGCAACTTCACAAATTATTTTTCTAAAATTATTCCAACCATCTTCCACACTACCAAATTTTAAACTTTCAAGTTTAGTATTCAACTGTAGGTTGATCCGATAAACTTGCGTTAGGAGTAAGTTTATTTAACGCAAACTTGCGTTAATTAAGTAAATTACAATACTTTAGACTACGTTGGGGAGGCCCTCGCCCCCTGGATCCGCCACTGATCAGGAGCTAAGAAGGGTTACATTCTATACCCATTTAAAAGGGTCACTTTGACGGACTTTAATCTAAGGAACACTGCAAAGGCTATGGGAGAACATGGAATCAAACTGGAAGTTAAAAATCTTAGCTATAGATTATGCAGATGATTTGAGTGTCCTAGACAAAATGCGAGCAAAATGGATGTTTATTTGAGCTTTTGAGAGGGTATTCAGAGGTGGCGCTGGTTAACGAGAAAATAAATCAGGTGGGTAGCTCTACTTACCTGGGTAGCATTACTAGTAAAGACGGTGGAATCATTGAAGATGTAAAAAGTAGAAAAGCCAAGACCCAGGGTATTTTTTCACAGCTCAAAAAAGTTTGGAAGATTATGAAGATAAGTCTGCAAACCCAGATTAGAATATTGGAAGCTACAATGATGACAATGGTCAAGTATCGTTCTGAAGCACAGTAAAGGTATATGAATTAAATCAAGATCAAACGAATTAAAATCAAATTGCCATCAAGCCATTGGCCAATTGGAGACAAAGCCAAGACAGATAGTCTGAGTGAGCCTTTTTCAGGATTGCATAAAAATGATGACATCTTCACTTGTTGATAGATATTCTATCATCCATCCATCCATCCTAGGGCAGAACTAAGGTAGATAGCCATAAAACTAAGGGACGATTGAGTATATACTTATACTATGTTCTGAAGCGTTGGTACTTTCGAATATGGAGGAGGATTTCTTTAATGTTTCTAGAGGAACTGTCCATAGATAGTTTTAGATACCTGTTTACTACTGTTACTGTTACTGCTATCAATTCAGTGCAGGACCAAGCTGCCTAAGGTCAACGCAACTACACAGGTTCCACCTCTATCCCAACCTATTCAAAGTCCTTCTCTTTACACCTTCCCAAACAGTTCCAGTTTCTCTTAAATCCTTCCTCACGACATCCTCCCACCCGATTCGGGGATGACCTGCTTTTTGTTTAGCCCTAGACGGTTGGCCGACAAGGATGATCTTTGGCAATCTGTCATCCCTCATCCGCAGAAGATGTCCTAGCCATCTCAACTGTTTTCTCATTATAGCCCTAGAAAGCGGAATTGAACCACGTTTTTCGTACAGCTCACTATTAAAAATACGGTCACGAGCACCCCAAAACGATCAGTACATAATTGCTCTGGAAAACATCTAACAAATCCTCCTCCGTCTTTAGGAGTACCCACGCTTCTGAACCACACTTGATCTCTGTCACCATAGCTGCCATATTATAATTTTGGTTCATAGACTTAGCTTCTTATTTTTTCGAACTTTTTTTAAATGTGAAAAAACCTGAGCATTGACTATTTGACTTTAAACATATTCATTGCATCCTCTGTCTTTACTAATGATACTACCTAGGTAAGTGCAGCTGTTCATTTGATCGATCTTCTCGCTACCCAACTTCACCTCTTCACCCTCACTGATTCCCTAACTCAGCGAATTAGGCTTCTTGGTATTAAATTTCTAACCTATTCTTGCACCCGAGCTCTCAAAACCTCCGAAAATTCATTCATTTTGCGAACATTTTCATCTAGGGCACTCAATTTTTCAGCATAATTTAAATCTAGGAGAGTTTACTTAATCGAAGTACTTGGAGAGTTGGAGAATTGCGACATGTGCGTTGTGGGTGCAAAGGCACTCTACCCCTCCTGAGCTTTAAAATCCTATGAACTAGTTTTCCACTACATTTTCCCCTAAGCATGGTCAAATAGCAGACTGGTCACTACACTCTCAAATAAAAAGGAACCTATGCAGGGCCTCATTAACCTATCCACCGTGAACGTCATGATTTATACTACGTTTTCGTAGATCTAGTTGCCAAAAATTAAAACAAAAAAAGCCGACTACATACCTCGAGTATGCCCTCCGCGCCCCACATCCTAATAGCTTCCCAATTTCATGTAACTGCTCTTCCCAATTTTCATGTAAATGGCTAATTAGAGGTTTAACGATTTTTTTGTATTTTGAAACTCCTTCACACTCCTTGGAACTCCTTTCTTATTCCTTTGAAAAAATATGCGACGCGTGTGCCTGAAACTTATTATATTTGGGTTTTTCATAATTAGTGACGATTAAAACAGTTTCTTGGAATTGAAGTGTTCCTAAGGGAATTTACAATCCATAAACTGACTTTGGCTGCAGTATAATTCTGATAGCACCAACACCAACATTAGTTCTAGCAGCAGTAGTAACATAGCTTTTCTGGTATTAGCTTCCTTTGGTAGTCGGGTTTCGCTCATAAGCTGTTTAATTTCATTACTTTTTAGAAAATATTTTCTTGTTTTTTTCCTAGGGAATAAAACAATAATTAGAATTATTTTGCATTTCTTAGATTGATTCCGTTAAGTGCAGTACAGGCCCCACAAACGAAGAAATATACTAACTTAGGGCGATGAAATCGTAATCTCAATCCATTGGTGGGGGTGGGGGAGCAAGACCTCTCCCCTGTGTCTGCGTGCATAAATTTAATAGATTATTATAATCCATTTTTCCTTAAGTAGTTTTTTTCAGCAAAAGTGGAAATTCAATTTTAGCTATTGGTTTAATACCGTTTCACGAGACCATTTTACAGGCTAGTGAAATATCTTCGCCCGAAATGAGGGGAATACTTGCTACAATTCCTTCAATTTTCAATCTCAGTGGAGTCCTGCTTTCTTACGTGATGGGATCGTTTCTGGGTTGGAGAGATATGACTCTTGTTGGACTTGCATTTCCTATCGCATACCTGTTCATGTGGTTCCAGCCAGAATCACCTGTATGGCTTCTCCAGAATGGACACAGTACGAAGGCTCAAGATTCCCTGCAGCGGCTTCGCGGAAGGTAAGTTTATAGCAAAGATCTACCTTAAAGTCAATTGGTGCCAGTAGAGAGGTGAAATCTTTAGAATAGGGGAACAGGAACCTTTTTATGTACCAAAGGGGAAAATAGTCATTATAGATATTTCTGATTTACATGCATTTTAAAGGCGTGTATTTTATACTATATTTGTATATTTATTTCACAAAATGTGTAGATTGTAAATGACACGTGCACGCGTTAGCACAAGGGTGCGTTCAGTTTTCAATAGTCTTAAGTATTGATGTTATCCATTTGTTGAAAGTTTGAAGTCAAATTTAGCAAGATGTTTCTTTTCCATTATATGAGAAATAAGGTCAATTGACCACTTGGCCGTCTCTGTAAGCCTAGAGTCACATTTCATAAGCTCTAGTCGAAAATAGGACAATGAGTACTATAATGAAGTGATTTCGACACATACCATCCATTTCGATCTAGTCGTTTACTTCGAGACAAACGACGGACAAGCTTTCATTATTTATGTACGAAAAAAACATGAATGCATTACAATAATCGTATGATCCTTTAAAGGGCTTTTGATTGTATGATTTCTATGAATGATGCGTCCTGAATCCTGAATCACTTGATTAATGGGAAAATTGTCTGTATATAGTGGCACTTAGATTAGAGTAAATATAAAGGGTCAGTTTCTTCGTTTCAATGACTTCACCAATCGATTCAGAAAGGGAATAGCCACAGACGTACTTTGATGGTAAAACTGTAATGAAAAAGTATTGCAAAAAATGTTTTATGAAATGATAAATTGTCTTTTGTTTGTGGGTTTGGATTAATTCCAGGTCATGTGAAATGTGCTATTTATTTATGAATAGGGTTGATAGTATCTTTGAATTTTATAGTGTGGGAAATGAAATTTATAGTAGCATTGGTTCTTAAAAGTCCAGTACTGATGCAATGCAGTTCTATTCTTGAAATACTCCTCCCATTGAAGATTTTAATTAACGAGAGTCAGCCCAGTGGTGTTGACTTTTTAAAGAGCTATATGGTCTCCTGTGTATCATTATTTTTTTCTAGCCACTTGGTTTAGAACCAATGACTATAGAAGCTTAGGGGAGGGGACTCGTTCCATCGAAAATTAAAATTTTCATCGCTCTTTTTATGGTCAAGATGATCTATGGGCAAAAAGCCCCCTACCGTGGCCCTTTTCCCCCAGCCACCCCTGTAGCCCCCAATAGCGTCGGATGAAAACTTTAAAATAAATATTTAACTTAATTTGTTCAACCCTCTTCACGATCGAAGATAAAGATTGGATCTACGACCCCCTTCAGCCACCAACATTTTAGCAAAAAGGTATGCACGTGGACCTTGTTTAAACTAGAAACATGCAAGGGTTCTTAGTCTCAGTGCAACAATGAGGCAAGTCTAAGATGCAGACTGTCTTGGTCTAAAAACAATTAAAGTCCCAGCTGTGGAATTTTGGTTGCTTGGTGCGAACACGAGTGAAGGCTTCACTTATTGCAAACGCAAGTTGAGTCAAAGTTGCGGAGTGACGGCGGTACCAAAACGAGCTAAGCCCTGACTCGGTACAAAATAAGCCAAGTCCCAACTTTGCGCCAAAGTGAGAGCTGCGCTCGGTGCAAAAGAGGTAAGCCCTGGCGCAAGGAAAAAATGAGCAACATCCTGACTTAGTGTAAAAACGAGCCAAGCCTATAATCAGTGCAGAATCGAGCGAAGTCCTGCCTTGGTGCAAAACAACCCAAATAATGAGAGAGTAGGAGATAAGGTGTACACACTGTTGGCCCCCTGTGTTTTGGTATACACAGGGGGCAACAGAGAGAGCTTATGCTCTATTGACTATAAGGAACTGGATACGAGTCGAACGAGTTGTTAACAAAGAGGACTGGAGATCAAGTGTGAGCACAGTTTACCAAAGGGGTTCAGAGACGCACTATTGACCGAAGGGGGCTAAAGATGGAATGTATGCACTACTAACCAAAGGGTTCAGATGCAAATCTTAAATACTGTTTAGTAAAGGGGACTGGAGATGAACCGTTCGCATCGTTGTACAAATGAGGCTCCGAGACTGAGTGTCCGCAGTGCCGTTTAAAAGGACTTGAAGATGGAGAAGCCCAGACCAAAGGGCATTGGACAATGATTATGCGCACATTTCATTAAAGAGGGTCGGAGACAGAGCTTCCTCACTGGTGACCTTTGAGAGGTCAGTGACAAATCGTACGTATAACCGACTAAAGGGAGTCAGGGACAGATCGTACTTACCATTGACCAAAGAGGCTGAGTATGTGCAACACATGTCTACAAAACTAGCGAAATAAACTAACAAATGATATTTCCCCATATTTATTGGATTGTGCAAAACTAGTGTTTTATTTGTCTTACCACTTTTCAAAAACCATATTGAAGGCATAATCTAAACATACTCATTAAAACGAAGAACGGCCGAGGAAGTATACTCCGCTCAACAGGGTTGCCAGCCCTTGTGATTTATCACTATTTCTAGTGATTTTTTATATTGCCTAACCAAAAAAAACACTAAATCAGCATTTAACTCGCTAGATTATTAAAGAAAATCATTAAAATCTAATGTTTTTTTTCACAGGGGGGCAACTCTGCCGCTCACTTTTAGTATTTATTTGAGGAACCTCTCATGTAAAGTTTAGAAATATGCGCCTAAAACTGTACTTTTAGGGGCTTTAGGCGTCCTGCCGCAACACAAAAAGATCCACTAACATCCTCGCTAACAGCTGGTACATACTTATTAGTATTCCTTCATAAATGGTCTAAAATGATCATTCTGTTTGGGCTACCTTTATGCTCAAGGACAAATATGTTACAGCGTGGTAATGTGGCTCCTGAAATTAGCAGGCTGTTTAAATGGATTGTTGATAGTTTTAGCCCGATTAGCTCTCTTATAATTTCCAGTTGCTGCATTTTGGTACGAAATGGGAGAAATCGGCAATTTTATTTGGCAAAATCTCTTTCGTTGCTTGAAAAGCGCTCTAGGGCTTCAATTTTGTGTTCGAACAATTCTCTGTCTAAAAGCTCTTTTTAAAGGACCTTTGAAATAACCTTCATGAGGTCATTTTTATTAGAGACCATTCTATGTGGCAACTGACGGCTGTATGAAGCTTTTTATGTTTGTTTTCTACCGGTTTCCCAGATCTCCTTTCCTTTACATAGTTTATGCTTACCGCAACTTTCTCAATTACGTATTTGTATAGGTCACGCTTTAAGCGTAAATAACCTATATTTTGACATTTGAATATATTTTTAAATAAATGTCCAATTTAAAAAAAAGAATCCTTTCTCTAAGTAGAAAGTAAATTCAGCACCTCCGGCCTATAATTAGCCTTTTCCTGTCCAGAAAAAGATGAAGCTTTTGGAAAGCTTTAGTTTTTTTTCAGGTTATAATTCAGTTTTTTCCCTATGAATAGTAAAATGGTTCAAACACCTAGATGGCTGAGCTAGAGGTGAATAGAAGGAGGAGTCAGGGCCAGTTCTGATCATGCATCGATTCTGATCATGTTCTGATCATGTCGTGTTATATAACAAGATGTTGACGTTTACTGTTACTGTTTTTAAGAAATAAGAAAATTGTCAGGGTACGGTAACCCTGATTTGAAATTATTTGTATAGCCCTCACTTCTCTTGGGCAGTAGTTCATGCCTTGAATCATCCCTTTTTTTTCTTTTTTTTCTTCTTCTTTTTTTATTATAGGAAAACCGAGATTTCAGAAGAATACTTGAGAATCAAGGAAAATTGTGATAAAGAAGCTGAAAGGCCTAAATTTCATATCAGAGAAATTTTTAAGAAGCTTTTCTACAAACCCGTTCTACTCTGCATATTTATGATGTTCTTCCAAATGTTTGGAGGCTATGGCCCAATCATCTTCCACTCAGTAAGTTCTTTTAAGGTTTGAGAACCTGGAGAGGCACATACTCGTGATTTTATTTTATCTTTGGGGAGGAGAGACCTTTGTCAAAATGGTAAAAATAAGAAAATTATTTGAAAATCATCAAAATCCTAAGATAGGCTAATCGTAGTAACTAAGGGATGTTCGGAAAATCCGGCACCAGAGACCTACCCTGTCGAAAAAAGAGCCCAAATTCCCTGTCTGCACTAGATTGTAACGCTTAGGTACATCAATTTTTTCGAACAGACATTTTTTCGAACATGAAGGGGTATCGTCATGGGTGTAGGCAGCATATTGTCTAGGGGGGGGGCAGTCGATAGCGTGGTGGAGTCTTATCAACTGCTTTTTCAGCCATATCTAATGTAAATATGAAGGTCTAAAGGGGGGGGGGGCGGCGGCCCCCCCTCCCTACGACCATGGGTATCGTATTCAGAAGGGTGTCGTTTTTCAAAATCTTCATTTTAAAATCTGAAACGTGCCTTAAGAGTAGAGAGAGCCTAGTTTCTTATGACCACCTAAAGGCAATGGTAATGTTAATAATAAACCCCAGGTAAGATACAAACCTAGTTGAAGCAAAACTTTAGCTAAAAAAAAGAAAAAATAGTCTCCCTGGAGTGGAATCTTAACTTATGAAGCTCTAATCCTCATTTGATTTGATTAATCTATTGACATATCAAAGAAAGAATGGTTGGAGAACAAGCAAAGCGTAGAGAAAATAGTCTAACCGGAATAATGAGGCTCATACAATTTTTGTCTTATTGGCAATGAGAGGCATAAAACGAAAACACATAATCCCTGAACAATCTCATTATTTGATGCCAAAATACACTCATGTAACGAACAGCTAGTAGATACGTATAGCTGGTTCAATGCCATATCAAGAAGAGAGGAGGGGCCTTGGGGTTTTCAACAGCCACCCCCCCCCCACCCAGAATTTTTGTCCTGCGGTTAAAAAGTAACAGAATGAATATATTTTTGGTGCTTTTGTTGAAAAAAGTTTCGTAACCCCCCCCCCCCCTCCCCTCGAACAAAAATTCTGGATACAGCCTTGGGCTGGGTAAATATTGGCAAACGAAAATCAGTGCTCAGTTCAGTTGCACTAACATAATGAAGCACTTTATGCAGGGAACATAGGATTGCAGGACAGTGTGAAGTCGAACATGACTCCGAAAACAATAGTTTTTACAAACACTATTGACCCAAAATTGTATTTCTAAAACTTCTTTAAATAGGTTCCTTAATTAAAGAATTAGTCTTTATGACTTCACAAGTCCTAGTCAAAAGTCAAATCAATTAAACCTTTTAAAGCCAGTTTTTCTAAGCTACAGATGGTTTAACCTTGCCAGATTGCCTGGAACATAGGCTCATTAAATATTAATTATAGATTAATTATAGACTTATATTTTGCTTTTTTCTTCATTGTTACGCAGCCATAATAAAGATAAAAGACGTAACTCAAGAAGCCTAAAATTTGGGTTAAAGTGTTGTAATCAAATTATATAGGCCACTGTATATTTTGAAGATGTTTCTAAGAATCTTTGAAATTGAATAGATTTTTGAAGTTAATGTTTCTACTTGATCTCTCAGTTACAAACGAATTCTTTGAGCTTGCTAGACTTTGATTGAATACTAGATGGACATTTTTATTTACCTTTCACAATTACACTGCCGTGCCAAGCTTAAATGGCGTAGCTAAAGGAACCGAAGTTTTACTGCACTATTTACTGCACATTGTGAAGATGCTTTTAATTTTATTAATAATCTTTGGTTGCTTCTAACAGATTTTGCTTAAAGAATTCTAGCTTAAAACGTAGTACTGCTTTTTAGCAAAGGGGCAGTTTAATGGAGATGTCTACCCGTCCCTTTTTTGCATTCGCTTTATTTCATTTTTTATTCTTATTTTTCATGTAAAGCACCGCTTTACTATCACAAAAAATATGCCGATTTTTTGATAATTTTATGATAAAAAAAACTGAAAAACACTAAAACTTCTTTTGCTCGTAAAGCACTGTATATAAATTATATACAGTATAATCACGACCCAGTAATATTTGGCTAGTAAAGTCTTCGCGCGTATAAAAGCTCCGCCCATGTCCTCGTCCGTCCTCGCCCATCAACAGTTCAGTGTATATTACGCTGGAACACGTATTTTGGCAGAAACTTTCTCAAAATGCCTTTGAAACCAACTCGAGACTTTGAAACCTACTTGTAATTTCTAAAAACATCTGATAATAACATCAAAGATCTAATTACCGGTTTTTATATATGTGTTGGAATAAACTAATTTAGAATTAGATTCTTTAGAATTTAGTGTTACAAAGGTGAAGCCAAGTTCTGCGTTCAAGAGAAATCGGATTTGTCTACCCGTGAAAAAATCTAATGTCGTTTATGTTTCTACGTTCTCTGGAGCACTTACATTTTGGTCCGGCTTTGTATAATGGTTGACATAAGGAATGATAAATGTATGTATAACTATGTATGTATAACTAAATGTATAAATGTATGTATAACTAAATGTAATGTATAACTGCATAAATGTATATACAGTGTCTTAAAGTAACAAGACAGTCACCAGTCAATGCTAGGAGTTACCTAAGCACCCAAGATTGTTCCTACGCAGACAAGCGTTTTTTTTTTGTTAGTCTATTTTGCCAAACTTATCCACGAGAAGGTGCTGCGGTCAGCCAGTAAGGTTATTCCTCACTGATTATCAAACAGTTCGTGGTAACGAACTGTAAGTAAGGAGCGACCCGGCTCAATGGTAACCGAAACTCTAGAAAACGGGATTTTGATATCAGTAGATACATCAAAAGAATCAGATTTTAATGCTGATTTCAAATATATAAGTTTCATCAAGTTTACTCCTACCCATCAGAAGTTACGCGCCTGAGAAAATTTGGCTGATTTTCGAAAAAAGGGGAAACACCCCCTAAAAAAAGGGGCTGTCCCCTCCTCAACGCCTCGCTCTTAACGCTAAAGTTTGGCTTTCTCACAACTTTATTTTTTTTCAAAAATAAAAAACCTTAGCGTAAAGAGCGAGGCGTTGAGGAGGGGACAGCCACTTTCATATACGGAATAATTTCTGTTCGTTTTAAGTTTTAACGTCGTTCCTTACTTTCAGCTAAAAAAAACTTGTTTTTTTTTTATTTAATAAAATAAGAGTCAAACTCTTTGGTCATATGCTGCCTCGACTTCAGGAAACTACCTGCAAACATTTACTGAAAGTCAGGTGAATAGCGGAAAAACAAATCTTTGGTGAAATTTTAGGTTGAATCTGGAGCCTTGGGCTCGTCTCAGTAGGCATGGGAGGCGCTGGAACAAGGAAAGTGTTGCCAACTTGGCCACCACGGACAAAACAAAATGGTCATCAGAAGTCATTCGAGTCTCCATTAAAATAAAAATATCACGGCATAGAGGGGGAAATTTTTACTTTTGCCTTCTACGGTTTTTCAAAAGAAATCTTCACAAAACATTTTAAAAATTCCAGCCAAAAACCACCTCGGCCACGTTTTGATTCCCCTCATAATCAAATTCATGCGATCCCTTTTCCTTTCCGCGTAAGAGCCGTACGTGTTTGCGCGTAAGGAACACTACTATGACAGAATAT
>JAQQPU010005467.1:21475-44775 GCA_029168905.1 Artemia sp. Kazakhstan ARC1039
TGTTTATATAATATATATTTCCATTGTTTTTATTAGGTTGAAATTTTGTCAGAGGTCAACAGTCCCCTTCGTGGA
Source organism: Artemia sp. Kazakhstan ARC1039 (assembly GCA_029168905.1). Taxonomy (NCBI): domain Eukaryota; kingdom Metazoa; phylum Arthropoda; class Branchiopoda; order Anostraca; family Artemiidae; genus Artemia; species Artemia sp. Kazakhstan ARC1039. Next base: position 21,551 of record JAQQPU010005467.1, read on the forward strand.
GAGAACGCATCTATCATACTAGCTGCTGTCATGGTTGCAGTTGCTATATTGGCTGCGTTCATCATGGACAAAGCAGGAAGAAAGGTTCTCCTATCAATTTCTGGATTTTTTCTCATTGCTGCACTTTGTGCTCTGGGCGCTTTCTTTTACATCAAGGTAAGTTGAAGAATTAAGAAAAAGCTTACTTCTCCGCAGTAAAAGATTATGATTAATCTAAAAAAATGTTCTGAGTTAGCATGATCAGAACTGCAATTTGTAATTGAAATCTTTAAATTATTCAACATTATGGTTGCAGCAACAGCTGTACTACGGTTCACTCTGTAAAGAGTGAACCACGGTACATATTAACCTAAAGTTCCTAAACGCGTTTTGGAAGAAAAAACTGTTTGTTGAAGATAATTTGTCATTAAAAGCTGATGCAGGAATGGTGACTATTATTTTTTACCTTAATAGTAAAAGGTTTAGACTTTTAAAGAATAGCTGAAAATTTTTAGAAATGTTGGTGGATTGAAATGAAGAGTGCACTAGTGCAATCATCATGGTAAAAAACTGGGTTTTTAGCCATTAGCCACTCATTTTAAAAGCCCGAGAAAATCATATTTAAGAATGTGTATCCTTGATGTGTCGCTTTTTCTTTCCTGGGGTGCTAGCGGGGTATTGGAACATCATGAAGAGCTCTCTAATTGGTCATTTGAAAGCTAATAGTTATCTCTATCTACTTTACATAAATTCTTCTTGGTATCGCCTTCGTAAAGTACTGTATGATGCCAAATGTGGCACTCTCTGGTGGCCATTTTTGGGGTAGAAAGGCTGGGAAGCGTTGCAAAATATCTTCATGATTGAAATATACCCATATGCCCTTATTTGGAGATTTATAATCTTTCCAGTAGCTGCAGTTTGGTAAAAAGGAAACTGCGCTTTTTGTAACTGAAAAAAAAAGTCAGCGCGACTCTCGTGAAAAAATGTCGTAGATTCCTTTTCGAACCTTTTTTTTGAAGTTCATAAAACTGTAGTTCTGCCCTGTACCTCTAAGAAAAGTTAAAAGTTTTTTTTTTATGGTGGGTGTTCCTAGACTGGAGACTAGGTTGTATTAAAATTTCAGTCCGAAGTCCGAAAAAAATATTCCTCTGCTCGGATTGAAATTTTAATGTAGTGTAGCCTCTAGAAATAGGGTATCAACCCCCTCCCCCACCAATCAAAAGTAAAAAATATAACGGATATATAAGGCAAAACCAGCAAGGGGTCAGTGACTTTTGGTTATGTGCAATTGTTTTTGTCCAATATCCCTCCTCGTCAGTTTTTAAGTATTAGTCATTTGTTACGAAATTTTTCTATTTCTCTTATTCTACTTCTGGGAAATTATTTCTCTTTTGTTAGTTTTGCTTGAAAACTTGATCAGCTTTGTTAATTTTTTGTTTGTTTGTTGAAGGTAAGAAATGGATTCTCTTCAAAAGACAGAACCTTTTAGGTAATGGTAAATGACAGTTTAGCCTTTTGGAGATTCTAAGGGGTGGTTGCTCCAGCCCTGAAGAATCCCCTGACGAAGATAGGCTGGGTATTAAACATTGGATCTGTTCCGGTATTGTGAGATGGCTTGGGATCTTAGCTCTAAGGTAATCTCCTTTCTCCGTCCCTATCCCCAAAGCATCTGCAGGGTGACCTTGAGGAGTGGCACCCTTCGAGGAAATTATAGCCTAGTAAACGACACAGCATTTGCGCTGAATCTGATGGATCGATAATTTTTCCAGGTTTGGTTAATTTTGGTGAGCTTTTTGGGGCTGAAAAACCTTTTGCTAGCTAAGTTATCTATGATGAGTTGCCTACCCGTAGTAGCGTAATATTTGCTGGCATGAATATATAACGAGTCAGAGGTAATAGGCTTGAGATTGTCTTTGCAAGATTTCGACTCTTGTTGACAGAAGAGCATCACCAGGTGTTGAATACCATGTTGTGACCAAGATGGGCCAAGGTTTGCAAAAAACATTCATTCAACTGGAGGTCCCAGGGAGGGACTTCTTGCTGTCCGGTTCTAAGCCGGCTTAAGCGCTTTGTGTAGACTTGGCAAGGTATGTTAGTTCCCGTCCTGCGTTGGTTCTGGGATCGTTGCTTTTCTTGACACCATAATGATTTCGATGATTAAAAAAATATGAAAGTTGGAACTTGGAATGTTACGACGTTAAAAAACAAGTATTGTATCGGCGTTTTGACTTATGAATTCCCGCGCTTCGAATTGGACTTAAAAGGAGTTTCAGGAACTCATATTCCATGGGTAGGAAACATGAATTTAGACGATATAGAATTTATTTACTCCGGCAGGAAAGATGGGGTGCATAGTCAGAGAGTAGGGCTCGTGATGAATAAGGAAGCTCCCATGTCTTGTTTAGGTTGGGAAGGTATGAATAATAGAATGCTAGTCACTAATTTTGTAACTCAAAAGTTTAGGGTGTCAGTCATGGTAGTAAACACCCCTAAAGGACTGACTGATGGAGATAGTAGTAGTACTACTGCTACTAACAACTCACCACAGCACCAAGCACCCTGAGACGAACACAGCTACGCATGCTTCTCCTTCATTGCAATCTATTCAAAGCCTCACTCTTTACAAACCCCCAGGAAGTTCCAATTCCTCTTAAATCTTTCTTTGAGACATCCTCTCACCCCAACCGGGGACGACCTGCTTTCCGTTTGGCTCTAGACGGTTGGCCGAAAAGGACAATCTAAGGCAAAATGTCATCCTTCATCCGCAGAACGTGCCTAAGCGATAATAGTAACTCGGATTAATTTTATTTGCAGCTACAGGAACAAGACAGGGTCCCAGATAGGTCGCTCCACCCTTTTTTATTGCGATTTTTTTTCCTTCGAACTTCCAGAGATTTTCAGGAATTGATATTTGGCTCAATTCCAGAAGTTTATGGTTATCTGGTTCTGAATAAGAAAAAAAATATCAGCGAAAAGAGCGTTATGAAGGGGCCTTTAACAGATAAACAGATAACAGTAATTTTAGTGGCGTGGGTAGCATTTTAAAGTCGGTTTTATTGTAATGCAAATCCAGGCTGATCACAACGATTTGTTTAAGGTGTGTTATGACTGTGCCAAAGCCAAGAGAAGGTTTTTGTGCCTCAATTCTCCCACCCAAGAAGCTTCAAACTAAAAAGAAATACGATACTAAAATAATGTGCTCATATGGAAATGCGATGCCCCTACTAAGAAAAGGCTTGTTGCTAAATAGCATTGTCGAAAATCCACAGTGAATAAATAAATGTTGTCTGTCAGAACTGTTGGTAGACTTGAGTATGGTAGTCATAACTGGAAGAATGAAAAATATAAATTCCTTGTTTTTACAATTTTTTTTCAGTGAGTAATACTCTTTTGATTACTTTTTGATCTTATAATCCGCTTTTCTTCTTTCAGGAGTTCCAGGGTGAATCTGCAGTGGCATCGATAACATGGCTTCCAGTTGCATCTCTTTTTGTGTATTACGGTGCATATTCCCTTGGATACTATGAAGTCCCTTTTATACTTCTTGGTGAGACCTTTCCAGTGCGATATCGTGATGTAATGGGCTCCATTGGATACTTTGCAAATTCTCTCTTTGTTTTTCTTAGCGTAAAGACTTATGCTGATTTAAAACACAGAGTAGGATATTATGGGGCGTATTGGTTTTATGCAGCCGTGTTGCTATCTGGCATTATATTCGTTTGGATTTTTATGCCAGAAACAAAAGGTAAAACACTGGAAGAAATAGAGATGAAGATGACGAGAAAGAAGGGCCAAAAAACAGTGGCTAGTGATGCAGAAAGTGGGTGTGATAACAAGGGATATGGCCTTAGAGATGAAAAAGAAAAACAGGTGGTAGTTGAAAAACTATAGACACTTTTATTTGTTTGAGCTGTGTTGCGACCAAAGAAATTTCTCACTAATTTAGAGTGCCGTTGAATCATTGGAATTTTCGGATAGGGGAATGGCGGAAGTTATTATTGTGGCATGATCATCGATGCATCAGAATAGATAAGACAACTAACAAGAAGATTAAAAGAATACTTGGAAAAAGTGACACATCTTTTCCCAGGCTGTGATTCCTTTTCTTTTTCACGTTGAGTTACAATTTATACAATTTAGTGTGATATGTTTTATTTGATGTTTTTTTTTTGTTTTTGTTTTTTTTTTACAAAAAAACCAGTTCCAGGACAAATAAATATCTGTATCTATTCAATGTTTTAAAATCAACGCCAGGGGTAGATTGAATGTATATGTTGATAAACATTACTTTCTTTCATCAAGAAATATATTTTAAATTTATAGCTTAAACAATATATTTTAAAAAAAACAACCTTTAATCAAATAACCATACTTTTTTTTATCTTATTAATGACAGATGGAATAGTCGATTGAAATATCGAACTACTCTTCCTGGGTTATTATTATAATGTACTATTATTCCTGCGTTAGAAATTATTCTTTTATCCTATTTTCCGAAGAATAGAATAACATCATTGGAAAATTTTATAGGAAAACATAGCTTACGTGTTGTGGGCTGCATCTGGCATCAAAACAATGTTTAAGAAAGCTATTTAAAGTAGAATTGTCAAAAATATTCAAAATATGCCTTCATAGTTCATAATGACATGGTAAGCCCTGTTGCAAGGGCAGGGTGCTAAATTGTGCTTGTAGCCCATTTAGAAACCAAGGGATCGTAGATACGCTTTATTAGAAAGGCTGTCATATTACTAGTGAATCAACATCATCCTATGACTGATAAGTTTTATAAGCAGAATGTGGTCATTAATCAATTTAACCTGTGACCAAAATTAATTGATGTCTCAGTAATACTTCCCCGACCTCGTCAGTTGCACCAATTCACGAAATTGTTTTAGGGGGGGGGGGAATGCATTTTTTAAATAGAGGGAAGGTGCTAATTTTTTCAATTTTTTTCAATGAAAACACCAAAAAGCTTATTTCTATATCTTTAATCCCTTTTTCAGGATTTTAGTTACTATTAGCCCGGGTCGCTCTTTTAGTTTGTTACCACGAACTGTTTGAAAAGGCAGAATTTCACGCATTCGCAGACAGTGGCTTGAATCTCTACAACAGGTTTCCTGGATATGATGAATTTGATGGTGTAATTGTCATCAACATCAATCACTATTTCGGAGGTGTTTTCCTCTTGTTTGAGAATCAAACTTATGACTTTTGGTGGGTAACTTTAAACTTACTAAATTTTATTTATTTCGAATGACAATAAATACAAAATCCGTTTGCTATGTGTACTGCTATCAAAACTCCTTGTTACTTTGTTTTGGTTACTGCGGCTGCGAGTCGCTTCTTACTTACAGGCCTGTTTGATAAGCTGTTTGATAGCTCACGAACTGTTTGATAAGCTTGAAAGTCTATTTTCTTAGTTTTTGCTGACTATGTCGTCTTATTTTTCGCTGTTATACAAAACGCTATAATTCCCATGAAGCTGTCATCCACGACTGGACACAGGCTTACATAAAGAGGAAAGGAACATGGTTGAGCGTCCAGCCCTAATAATCGTAACTGTCATAGATATTCTCGAATACTTCTATAGATTCAAATATTTCCAATAATTCTCTTAAAATTTACCAGTTGTGTAATGTCTTTATAACCCACTCTTCTAAGCGAATTCCCTCTCTAAACAAATTTCTGCTTATGGGAGTGACGAAGGCCCAAAGCTAGTTCTCATTTTGTTCTATATTATTTTACACCCATTTGTATGCTCAAAATTCTCAAAATTATTCGGCAACAAAAACAAAACTATTATGCAAAGTCTTGGTTGGTGCCCAGGTTAAAAGGACCTTTGTAGAATCGTCTTCAGGGGGTGCCAATAGGAGGAGGGCCTTCCTAAACCTACCATTGCTCACTCTTTAATTGTTCTATTTAATTTTCACCCCTTTTCAGCGCCCAAAATGAATTCTTGCATACGTGCCAGGTAAACTACTATTTGTAAGGACACCTCAAATTGTCCCCGCATATGATATTAGTTTTGGATACTTCCTTCATGAAGGTACAAATAATTTATTCCTCATAAAAAAACAAAGGTTTTTGAATGAGGTAAATCGAGAACCCTTTTAAGTTTTTCTGAGGGAGTGGACACACCTTCAACAATTTTTTAAAGGCAGAAGTCTGGAAAAGAGGTTAAAGCTTCATTTTGTTGCTAACATAGTATATATTACCTATCTAGACTTCAGTCCCACTCCCTCTGCCTCCAAAGATATTACAGATGGGGCGATGCCCCATCTCACGATACCTGCGTAAAAGAAGCCATCTCCTAGAAAAAACAAAGCGTAGTCGCCTTAAAATACACTGGAAAAGGAAAGATTTGATAAGACTAAATTTTCAAGAAACGAATTCGTTTTTGAATTCGTCTATACACAGGACCCGTACTATAAACTTCTCATGGTTTCCCCCATAATTTCAAGCATTTCTCGTGTAGATCTTATATTCTTCAGAAGCTTTGTAAATTTGACTCCCTCCGAGGTTATTTTTAAGCAACAGATGACCTTTCTATGCGAGATATTTTGCTCCCTTCGCATTCACTCTACACTCTTAGAAAAGGTCATGGTTCGCTGATGGTTTAACTGTAGTTCAGGATTACTTATTATTCTTAATTAATTTTGGAGATAATAACTCATTTTTTGTAAATAAATTTGGAATTTTCAGGATTTGTTTCAAAAATAAATGTATGCAGCCGTTAACGAAAAAAAGAAATGACAATATATTGGGAAGAATGCAATATTGTGGATTTGGACTTTAACGAGTGATGCAGGATTGGACCTAGGTTAATCACAAGCACATAGCGTATATTATAAGTAATACCGTAAACGAGAAGATATAGTATCAAGAGGCCGAATATCAAACGGAGATAATCGTTTTTGAATTTTTATCCCCAGTATTCAATACCAGAGTAGCGACTAGACCATGATCAGGTTTCTATTAAAGATTTAGCCTTTGATGAGCTATGCAATACAGACATCATGTAAAATAAAGCGTCCTTAATTGCTCTCCTTAATTTATGAAAATTTATAGGAGTACCTGAATATTCTTGGATTTCGTTTGATTCGCAGTCTGGCTTTAGAAAAGGTTCCTGTAGTGCAATCTGTTCGCTTTCTCTTGGACCGTGCTAATAGCGCAGTTGAAAAATATTCTATTTCTTCTTTTAGTTTGTATTAAATATGTTTCCCAAAACAGATAAAAGTCCAATCATATTTTCTAGAAGATGAACTTGATACCTGGTTTTTAATACTTTGTTAAGTATAAGTTAGTCAAGGAATTGGAGATCTCTATAATATATCAGTCAAAGAGTTTTAAGAGACAGACTATTGACTTCTTGCCTGAATTTTTCCAAATAAAACTTACATCCACGTCTTGGATAAACTATAATTCTGAGCTGCTGACAATGAAAGCGCCTGTAGCATTGTAAAGAATACGATCTAAAACATGACGCCATTGTCAAAGAAACAGAAGTGTCTTTCTGGTACTACGGCAGTGGGAGTTTCGTAGCACGGCAGTACGCTTAGTCTATAGAAGTAAGGAAGGGCTGAATATTGCTTTTGATTTAGTGTTTCGAAGCTTGTAATCTTGCATCCTTCTAAGAAATTTCGATGGATTTCTGTTTAGTGCTCAAAATTTCCTCTCCACGTGATCTGTAAGTCCTACTTACAGTTTCCTTGGTAAAGTTATTCTAGAAGATTCGGCTCTTTCGCGTCCTTAGAACGTGTTCAGCGACAAAAATCGTTCTTTCCTGATGCTTACACAAAGCGGGCTCGGGCCCCTTCGTTAGCGAAAAACTGGAATCTATTACTGCCTCACCAATCCATATTGTTAAGACTATCCTGGTTTAAACCTATTGTAAAATATATAGCATATATCTTCTTGTTTTTGCTCCTAAGCAGGGGTGTCGTTTGAGGGGTGCAGGGTTTATCTTAAGATTGTAGTTTATCTTAAGTTTAGACCCTATACCGATCCCTTAACTCTACTATACATTGACAAACCAAGCTCTGTACCTTATTTTAATTCCTGCGTGATCTTTGCAGCCACCATCTTAAGCCAGTATACTAACCAGGATGGCAATCTTATTAGTTTTCTCAACTAATTTATCAGAAACCAAAATAAAACATAGGCCAATATCCTTGTCTCTCAAATAATAGGTCTTCTGTATATTAGTCTTAAGACCTAGTTTTGCACATTGCTTACTCGAGATACCGTGGGCATGGCAACCCTCGTTTATGCAGTTCCTAAACAGTCCAAAGCAATCTGTACAATCGTGATGGTCTCCTTCGGAGCCACCTAATAAAGAGCAAACCCCAGCACACAGGAACCAAAAATTAAAAAAGCGCTTTGTAACGAAAAAAAAAAAAAAATGGCCAGTGAGAAAAGGAATTTCGTTTAGTACTGATTCAGAAATGGCAACTATTATTTTAGTTAAAATTAATACTTAAAGTTTACTGCGAAAATACGTTTATTGGAATTTCAAAGAATAGTTTAAAACCCCTTAAAAATACTACAGACTGGAGGTGGAAAATTCAACATTGGAATCACCATGGTTGAAAACCCGTCTCGGAGGTACACACCTATCCCATATTAGAACATTGATAAATCATGGTTGCAGCAGTAGCTGCAACCTAGTAAAGAACGAACTACAGCCCATAGTAACCAAAAGTTGAAAACACGTTTTTTTTAAAAAAAACTATCTAGTGAAAAAAATTGCCATTTGACACTGAATCAGAAGTGGTAACTATTGTTTCGGTTAATCTTTAAAGTAAAAGTTTATTGCGAAAAGAAACTTATAGTGATTTTGAAAAAGAGCCTGAAACCCCTTGAAAATGGCTTCAGATCGAAATGAAAAGTACACCATTGGAATCAGCATGGTCGATAACTTTTAGTAAGACAATTACGGTTCTCCACTCTGAACATCAAGGAAAATCACTTTTTTGCATTGATAGCACTGATGTGTCTCCTTTTTCTTTTTTTTTCACCAGGGCTAGCGAATGACCAGAACATCATAGAGAAATGTTTAATGGCTAATTTGAACGGAAATTAAATTTACTAGTGCCTTTTTTAAGTGACCGAAAAGACTGAAGGGCACCTAGCCCTCCTTCCCTAAAGGCCCCCTCCACCCAAAGTAATCCAAATTTTGATCCAAAGTAATCAAAACTTTGAGATAGCCAATTTGTTCAGCATAGTTCAGAGGTCCACTATCTACTGTTTTGGTGATGATATGACCCTCCAGAGTCCCTGGGGAAAGGGATGTACGCTGTATCGGTTTCAGACGTATCGATATCACGCGTGATGGTATGGGCGTATTGTTATTGAGCGTATTTGTATCGCAGGTATCTTAGAAAGATTTTTAATAGCTCATATAAAAGATATTGCTCATATCTACGTCCTCCTTATAAATTCCACCATCAGCAAGTTCCAAATGGCACTAAAAACGGCACTTTTGGTACCATCTCTCAAGTGGGAAATCTGGGGCTAGTGGTCTACCAGAACTTTTTTGAGTGACGTTCAATGGCTCCTTTGAAAGCTATTGCTCATAACTATGTGATTTTTATCAATTCTACCTTCTGTAAATGTGAAATAGCACTAAAAACAATATTTTTGGTGTCACTTCTTAGTAGAAAAGCTTGGAAGTATGAAACGTTATCACTATTGTCATAATTATGGTCCAAAGTCCTTAACTGGAGGTTTGCAAGAACCCCTCCGTATGTTCCTCCTCCAAGGTCCCTTATTAAGTTACAAACACCAATATATCAAATTAGATAATTAGAGGAGTGGTTCAGTGGTTCAGTTGGACTTCAAATTAGAGTGTCTTGCGTTCGATTCCTGCTTGTTTTTTTTTTTCAATCACCGGTTTTTCCCTTCTATATGATCATTTTCAGATAGTTTCACTGTTTTTGTAAATGTGATGCATTTATTTTTTAAAGCATGTCCCAGGAAGATATTTTGTCAAGCATTTTGATTCAAAAGGGAATAGGGGTCATACAGTTCATAGTTTGCGACAACATTCTTAGCAGATCTCTACATCCATACCAAAAGTGAATGGTGTAATTTTGTCAAAATCCTGTGGGGGGGGGGGGTCGAAGTTGGAGCCAATTTTCTCAAATCAAGTGAAAATGACAGAGAAAACTGAAAAATGAGCCATATAATAATAATAAAAAGGTAAATATGTACTAAAAAACTGACATAAAGAAAGAAAAACGAGCAAAAATGGTGTTTTTAAAGGCCAAATGAAAATACTGAAAAAACACAACAAAGCGAATATTTCGAGGGGACTAACGCCTCTCTTCTTCAGCGCGAGACGAAAAAACATAATCAGTACGAGTGCCGAAGAACAAACCAACAAATAAAACGCGGAAAGTCAATGTGAATGTGAAAAAAAACAAAAAATTAAAAGATGAATAAAAATCAATAAAAGCCAAAAAATTTTAAGAATTAAAACCAAATACCTAACAACAATAAAAGTGAGTCATTCACCAATATCCGTTATTTGCAAAGAAATTCAAAATTGAACCGCCATCGACGGATACTAGTGAATAACTGAGAAATAAAAGACAAACATTCATTCACTCAAACCAAAACGAAACAGCATTGAATAAGTTTGAGAGCTATGTCATCTGACTCCTGATTTTAATAATTGCATTCCTCGCAGACACCCTTTGAGACTTAAGGGGTTGTTTACGTGTCTGATTAAGTGATTGGGAAAGTGTTACAAGGTTTATATCTGGGACTATTAAAGTATCGGCTTCTCTTTTGAGAAAACCAAAATACGATTCATTTATTCTTAAATCACCCGAATCCCTGTTCAGAGCTTGACCTAAATGTTGGTATTTATAAATTTCAACAGCTTCTCTGTAGTGCTGGCTAGCTTGATTAAACAAAATAGTATGGTCTGGGTTTTCAAAAACGTGCTCTGCAACGGCAGAGTCAAAATTTTCCGCTTTTTAAGTGTATTATGAAATGAACTAGAGTACTGAGTTAATCTATCCGTAAGTCGCTGATCAATTCTTCCGAAATACCAAAGACCACACGAACAAGGAATTCTGTAGATACCGGAGATTTCACCTATCGGGATAGGGTCTTTACCTTGACAAATTTGGTAACTGATAGTTTTTCTGGGTCTATAGTAAGTGTAAATGTTATTTTTTCTTAGATTTTTTGAAATGATGTGGTCTGAAACCCTTTTAACTTACGGGAGACCAAAATAAACTGAATTTTCCCTTTGATTTGTGTTTTCTGTGTAACTATCTGATAATCTTTTAATGTGTTTTGCAATTACAGAATTTATTAAACTAATGGGGGAAATATTCCCAAATAAAATATATCTAAGGTGATCGATACGCTTCTTGGATTCAGAGCTCGACCCCCTTAGAGATATCTTATCCGTTACTTAAATTATTATTAGATATTTATTATTAGATTATTATTATTAGATAAAATTAGATATTTATTATTACATATCTATTAGATTATTAGATATTTACCGTTACTTAAATTCCGTTACTTAAATCATTATTCCTCTAATCATTCTCCTGCTGTGAAAAGAGGAGTTGTCACTTCTCTAGTTGATAGAGCATTGAAAGTTTATTCAACGCGCTTCTTGGATTCAACGCTCGACCACCTTAGATTACTTAGTAAATACTTCGAAAGTCATAGATATTTCCTACTCAATAACTGCTTCAGTAAAAACATCAAGCCAAGAGTTAGGGTATTACCCAGAAATAACCCAGAACACTAATGTTCGAAAATATTGTCGAGACTACATGATAATAACCTTTTATTTCCTTTTATAAAAATGATCTGGAAAATCTTTAATAATTCACCAATACTTCAAACGCAGTCACGGCTTCAGAAAAACATCAGTCCAAGAGCCAGGGAGACACCCAGAACAGAAATATTTGAAAATATGCTCGAGACAGAAGCTGTTACACTGGACGCTGCAAAAATAGATAAATGAAATGTTTATTTACTTTAAGATGTTTAAGATGTGACGATGTTTTGCATACTGTCCTCTACAAGGAATCGTTCATTCGCAATCATGGTTGCAGCGGTAGCTGCAACCTAGTAAAGAGCAATCAACTGCTCATAATAAGCAAAAGTTAAAAAAAGCGTTTTGAAAAAAACTGCCTAGTGAAAAAAATTGACCTCTGACACTGATTCAGGAATGGTTATTATTGCGGTTTGTCTTAAACGTAAAAGTTTATTGTTAAAAAGAAATTTATTGTGATTTCAAAAAAAAGCCTGAAACCCCTCGAAAATGGTGTCAGATCAAAAAGAAAAGTTTACCATTGAAATCTGTAAAGGGAAATTACAGTCCCCCTTCTTCAACAACAAGGGAAATCACCTTTTTGCATCGGTAGAGAGAAAAATGTTTTATTAAAAAAAAACACATTAACAACAAAACCCGAAGTTTATTAAACTTGTATGGGCAGACATCACCCTTTACAAAACCCTAAATACACAATTACTTCCAGCCATGCTTCGCCACCCCCCCCCCCCCCAAAAAAAAGGGCAAAAAAAACAAATAATAATAAAATAAATTAATAAATAAAAATAAACGAAATAAATTAATTTCTAAAAATTTCATGGCCTAATTGGATACCAAGACACAAAATTAAAATTCATTCTTCTATTCTACCTCCTCGTTGCCCTCCAAAAAAAAAAGTGTCACAATCACTCGAGAGAAAATTTGCTCAGCAAGATTAAAACTCATATGTAGACAAACACTGTCCTTTTAGTTTACTGCGAAATTCATTTAGCTCATCAATTGTTGAAATTACCTGAGGTAATGGTTCCCACACACGAGGGCCAACATGTCTATTGGAAAAAACGGATCGCTTTGTAATAACCTGAGGCTGCAGAACTAGTGTTGATGCTCTAGTCGAGTAATTATGAAAATTAACACTACTTGTAAACATTTCCCTAAAACACTCAGGTAATAACGCGTGTGTATATTTAAACATAAAAAGAACATGATAAAAACGGAATAATCCAGCAATCGGTAATATATTTACTTGATTATATCTATGCCTAACAGACAAATTATGATTATCTCCAGTAAAAACACGTAGGGCATTATTTTCTAAACTTCTAAGGAACGAAGGTGAGTTAAAAACGTACTTGACCACACAAGACAACCATATACAAGGTATGGGTGAACAAAAGAAAAATAAAGCAATCTCATAATATCTTTTTGGATTCAGATAGCACTGATCTGTCTCCCGTTTTCTTTTTCTTGTTTTTTTTTTCAGGCCCAGCGGGTTACCAGAGCTTCATAGAGAGATATTTAATGACTCTTCAAAAGCCTTTCTCATATTTACGTGCTTTTCAGAAATTTCGCCATCTGCCAGTGCCATATGGCGATAAAAAGGGCATTTTTGTGCCATTTCTCAACAGGTGGCACTAGTGGGCTACCAGAACATAGTAGCCAGTTTTTTATAGCTTATATGAAAGATATTGCTCATGTCTACGTTTTCCCCATAATTTCCACCATCTAGAATTTCTAAATGGCACTAAAAACGGCACTTTTGGTGCCATGTCTGAAGTGGAAAAGCTGGGACTATTGGGCTAGCAGAAGTTATAAGAGTTATGTTTAATGGCTCATTTAAAAGCTATTGTTCAATCTAAGTGCTTTTTTTTATAAATAATACCATTTATAATTGCGATATATCACTAAAAACAGCACTTTTGGTGCCACTTATTAAGTGGAAATGCTCTAAAGAACAAAACAGGTAATATTAAAAAAGTTATGTTCCAGAACCCGTAACTGAAGGTTTACAAGAACCCCTCCCTTACACTCCCGCTCCCAGCTCCCTTATTAAGTTTCATAAATCGTCTTCTCATCAGCAAACTACTGAAAAATCAGCAGTATTTTAAGTATACTTCATGCCATTTTATGACATAAAAAAAGGTTGGAAAAAACTTCTATGTCAAAAAAAGTTTAAATATTAAAAAAAAGTTCAAAAAATAAATAAAAAACAAGGGAGGGTGAAAAGGTGGGGGAGAGGGGCATTTGGGCCCTTGAAGATGTGGTCATTGATGACTAAGGGTTGTCGTATCATTGCGTGCCTAAAATGTATACGACTTTTTGTGATAACTCCATTAGTATATCCACTATGGTTGTCGTCAAATCCGTAAGCCCCTAACTACTGGATTTCTTTTCATCGAACTTTTTGTATAAAACAGAGCACAAGGCGTATATTGTATTTTGTGAGAAGAATTTGTAGTAACACCAATAGTATAGCCTATCCCTTATGGGCGTCGTCAAATCCATAACCCCCTCACTGCTTGATTTCTAGGGATTTTTCTGGATTTCTAAGGATTGTTCTTGAATTTCTATATTAACATTCTATTCTAGGCACCTTTTGACATAATGCATTTAAAACCACACTTTATATTCACTTAATATAGGAGTCGTATAAAAATGTAAATCGATTTTACCAATCAAAATATAAAATTTGTTCATATCAATGGCAAAAGGCCAGAGAATCTATTGTGAAACTAAGTCATTGCACTACTATCTCTAAAGGCTAGAGAGTACAGTGACATTCAAGTGTGTTTGGCCTTGATACAGTGAACCGATTCTCAAAAGAGAATGACCTTGATACAGTTCACTGAACCTCAAAAGTGCTTGGCCTTGATACTGATCACCGAACATCAAAAGTGCCTTGAAAAGGTGCCAAGGAGCGTAAAGTACTATTATCCAGAATATACAATCTACTAATAAGCCCTCTCGCGATAATCTAGGACCACTGGATCGATACGATACGATAACCCTGAAAAAAAAAAACAAATAAACACGCATCCGTGATCTTTCTTCTGGAAAAAAATCCAAATTTTTGCAGATAAGAGATTGAAACCTCTACATTAGGGTTTTCTGATGCGCTGAATCTGATGGTTTGATTTTCATTAAGGGTCTATCACTTTAAAAGGATGTTTCCCCGTTTTTTCGAAAATAATGCAACTTTTGATAGGTAAAACTAACCTTTATGAAATTTATATATTTGAAATTAATATAAAAATCCAATTTTTTTTATGTATCTACTGGTATCAAAATCCTTTTTTTAGAATTTCAGTTACTATTGAGCCGGGTCGCTCCTCACTTACAGTTCTTTACCACGAACTGTTTGACAGTGCTGGACTTCAAATTAGATTATCACGCGTTCGATTCCAGCTTGGATTTTTTTTTTAAATCATTGTTTGTCCCTTCTTATGGTTACTTTTCAGATAATCCACTATTTTTTAAATGTGATTCACTCACTTTTGAAAACATATCCCGGGAAGGCTCATTTTAAACCAATTACTCATATCTACGTTCTTATTATCAATTTTACCATCTATAAGTGCTATATAGCCCTAAAAACGGCACTTTTGGTGCCACTTCTTAAGTGGAAGAGTTTGGAAGCATAAAACGGCACCATTCCAATAATTATAATCCAAAGCCCTCAACTGGAGGTTTATAAAATAAACCTCCATATTTACTCCCCCTCCAGACCCTCCTTGTAAGTTTCATAAATCGCCTACTCATCTCAAAAGTAAAAGATTATTCCGGAAACAAATTAGCTAAAACTGAAAACTATTCATCACTCTGCGATGAAGCCTGTGTGCTAGGTCTAACGATGGTAAAGTTTTTCGTAGCTGTCAAGGTTGTCTGCAGTTTTTTCTAGAGGTGCCTTATCTCCCCTAGATCGGTGAATATTACAAATTATATTAAAAATAAGCTTTCAACTATAACTAAGGAGTGACATTAAAACTTAAAAACGAACATACATTATTCCGTATACATAAAAAAGATCATGGAAGCATTGTTTCTACATTGAATTTTAATCAAAAACGATCGAAGATTAATTTAAAAAAAAGAGTTTTTCCGAGGGAAGTAAAGAGCGAAGTTGAAAGTTGAAACGGACAAAAATTAAAACTTCACCGCCTATCTAATATATATCAATAAAACTAGTACAAATAAACCAACTAATTATGTCTCCCTATGCTTCTAGGATTATACAAAACTAGCGCTTTACTGAAAACACAAAGTAATATAGGAGTTTCGGTACAGTAACAGCAAACCAATTAACGACAAATTTTACAGAATAAAAATATTATCAATCCCTTTTAAGATAAAACAACAATCAATTTTAGGATTGTTGCTATTTTTTTTCTTTTAATTTGGTATCACTTCCGCACAATGGCTCAGTTCAATGATTGGCTCTCGTCTTGGTTCTGAAAAGGACATGTCATGATTAGTTTGTAGACAACTTCCAAGTAAAGCCATCTTAATAGTACTAGGACTATAGACTAGCTTTAGAATTTGTATCATAGCTTGAAATTCACTGTTGTACAGAGAGAAATAACCGGATTTCCAGAGTTCATATTATGTATTATTTGATCTTCATTTCAAGTAATACTGAAGCATATTTCTTACAATTTAAGATAGTACATTACTCACTATTGGTATTATAGCTGGCGAGACCAAAATGCTACCTGATAAATCAATTCAATATTTCTGTATGCTTTTCAATTACTTTACGGTTATCCAAAAAAATATTTAATTTTACGCTTATGTTTTTGAGATAATTTTAATTGTATACTGAAATTTACTGATGTCACAACTGGTGTAAGGCTATGAAAAGCTTTATAGATTCGTTTATTGTTGTTAGGCTACATACTCACGTTTGACTTCCAAATCAATATTCCTGTTTTCTATACTTAATTTTTGTGTTTTCAGTAAAGCGCTAGTTTTCTATAATCCTAGAAACCTAGGGACACGTAATTAGTTGGTTTATTTGTACTAGTTCTATTAATATGTATTAGATAGGCTGTGAAGTAATATTTATTGTCCGTTTTAAGTTTCAATTTCACTCTTTACTTACCTCGGAAAAACTTTGTTTTTTAAATAAATACGAACAGAAATGATTAAAACAGAATGCTCCCTTAGCCTGCAAAGGATCGAATAACACAAGTTAATATTATCAATGTGACATTATTATTATAAGCTTAAGAAATACACAATTGAAATAGTGAATGGCGGAAAAGCGACGAACTACACTGTTCATCCTAATGCCAAGAAACTTAAAGACGTTGTTGAGTACACTCTTGCGAAGATTATAGGTACCAATCCTCCTCCTCCAAGGGTCTTCTTAATATTATTCACGCTGGCTGAATTCAGAAACCCCTGAACACAAATACTTGGCAATTACTTCCGTCCACATTATTCAAATTTTCTAGATATTAGTTATCCAACAGCATACAACGGGTAAGTTGATAATCCTGAGATAATTTTCAAATACTTTCAATTTGAAAACACAATCGTTATCTGACATGTGAAGAAAATTTTCAAGGAAATTATCAGGGAGAATTTCCCAACAGGATTTTTTCGCGGGGGGGAGGGTCCAGAGGAGAATTTGCACTGGTGGGAATTTTCTGGGAAAATTTTTTCGGAGGTAAGAATTTTCCACAGAAGACTTTTTGCAGGGGGGGGGGGGGTCTGGGGTTAGAATTGTCCGCGGGAGGAATTTTCCATGGACGGGGTGTTTTCAACAGGGCGAATTTTCTTGGTAGGAATTCACCGGGGGGGGGTCTTCATTGAATTTCTTTTCTTTGATAGTCTATATGAGCCAAGCGCGACGGGTAAGCTACTATGCTCACATGAAAGTCTACTTATGTGAACGACTCTGAGCAAAAATGAAAATGATTTTTTTTCTACTGTAATTTTGATTTATAAACATGTAGTGTGAATGTGCACAAATTGCGATGTATAAAAATGTGAGTATTTATTGAAAAATTAAATAAAAAAAAGAACATAAGAACTTTGTAAAAAAAACTCCAAGAAAACTTGACTTTGAATGACGTCATGGTTGTGTCATGCAAGGGGCATAGCGCAGGTCGATGGCGCGAGCTACCAACCTTGGTCAGCGAAGAGAGCCCAGTAAAGGCGGCAAAAGCCTCGTGAAGTGGGTTTTCTCTAGCCCAAGAGCCGGCAATTTTTTTTTGTTATTGCATGTATTTTCGGATATTTATAGCCCACATACTTATATCCATTCTGATGGTTCCAAAATAAGTCTGCGTAAGTTTTCCGTTTCTAGTTTGATTAATTTCATTGTTTTTTTCAGCTCACAGTGTATATAAAAAAAACAGATATTTGTGTACATAATGTACACATTAGTGTCCATAAAAAAACACATACATAAAACTTGAGTTGATATACGGAAATGTATATGACTATATCTAGCTTTATTAATGCTTACAATATCCCCTTGTTTTCCGAGTATAGTGACAGTGAAATAGTGATCTCATACACCCTTCTGGAGCTCCCAAAAAACTAAGAATGGACCATCGCCCCAACCCCCAACCTCTAGGCGAAAGTGTGCCAACCGTGGTGCAAGCGTTGCGGGGACGCTTGGGGCACATTTCTTGGGATGTATTATATTTATCTATAAATAAAATGAAATAAAAACTTAGGAAAGACAAGTAAAACATTATATCAAGACAGTGAAAAAGGGTTTTGTAAATGAAAAGCTTTTAATTAATACTGTATATACATTTTTTCCCAACCTTAATTATAACAGTTACTAGTTATTTACGTATACACCTGATTAACTCTTTCACATAAACTCATCCAAAATGAGTTAATCTATCAACAACAGTGCTTACACACCCCCCCCCCCCAGATTTCCTGGGGTTCCCCAAAGGAAAATTTGGCTCCCCTAAATTTTCCTAAAAGTTAACGCAAACAAAAATTAAAGATCTGCAACTCGTCATAATGTTAGTGTATTAACGAATGTTGAATTTCGGGGAGAATACAGAGAACACAATTTTTTATTCCAAGAGTTTCTGAAAATTCAAGGAAGTTGGAAGGACTTGTGTAAATATACAATATATTCAAGATTCATTTTGTTTGAAAAGCTATTTAGAGGGACGACGTTCAAGAGCAAGAGCGGGGTTGAGAGGCCGTGCTCCGTCACTACCTTTTTTTTATGAAGCTCCAGGAGAGAATATGAGGCTAAATTTTAGGACGAAATGGGTCAATTTCACTGGTTACAATACACCCTTAAACCGCTTCTCTAGGATTGTGGGATGGTTTAATACGTTAACATAAACTTACGATCCAATTGCAGATCTGCTATTAATAGAGATGTTGCCGCTACAGTCTGGTCCAAAAACTGCAAGCGCTCAATAGTTATGAGCTCAGGACAAGAGGGAGTCGAACACTTTGGAATGTTTCTCCAGATTCCTAGAAATAAAAATTTGGGCTTAGTTTGCTGAAAAATAAATCCTATTTTTTGATAATTTCATCTCTACCTCTAAAAAATCGAATGTATCTCTGTATTTGTGTGTCCTATATGCATTTCTACACTGTTCGTACGATCGCCGAAAAACTTCAAGAAGTTTTCGATTACATTCTTGCGAAGGTTTTAGACATAAAACCCTCCTTCCAATTCCCTCTTAATACTTTACGCGCTGATTGAAAATAGAAACTCCTTAAACTTATACTCGACAGTTGCTTCTGTTTACATTATTCACATTTTTGGATATTAAATATCCAACTACATCCAGCTGTCGGAGGGAGTTTCCGCGGGGGTATTTTCCGGGGGAAAATTTTCTGTGGGAGACTTCCGTGGAGGAAGAGTTTTCAATAGGGGGTCAATTTTCCGGAGAAAGAATTCTTTAGCAGGGGGGGGGGGGGAGGGGGATTTTCAAAAACTTAAATTTGAAAATACGACCATTATTAATAGGCAGGGATGGGGATTTTCCGAAAGGCGAAACTTTCCGGGGGGATAATTTTCCGGGAGATTTTCTGTGGACGGGAAGTTTTCCACAGAGGAGAGGGGAATTTTCAGTGAAAGGATTTTACCGGGGAAATTTTCGTGGGGGATTTTCCGGGGAGAATTTTTCACTAAAGAATTTTACGCAGGAGGAATTTTCTGCTGAGGAGGAAAAATTTTCGGGGGAGAATTGTCCACAAGAGAATTTTTCAAATACATTTAAATTCAAAAGCACGATCGGAAATAATTCGGGGGGGGGGGATTTCCGATAAAGCTGTTTTAGTTTATGAAGATATTTTGGATTTAATTTGCCTAAACCTGTACAGAAATTACATTTTTACCACGTTTGTGAGAAAATCTAAACTGTTGTTTTTTATACTTCCAAATGGAAAGAAATTACAACAAGACCATGGTGGCCACTTGTGGTACTGTAGTAGTAGTTGTCGTGCCTTTGATGGGCTGCGGTATGTTTTGGTGCAAGACTGCCGAAATCGTGGTACTTCTTGCAGACTGAATAAAAAAGGGATATATTTGACACGAAATATTTTCCTTTTTTTAGGGGGGAGGATCAAAATCAGATATCACAGAAAAACATAGTTGGTTATTATTTTTACCAGATGCATCTTTGTTGATCCTGATGAAATTGCCAGAAAATTTATAGAAAAAACTATGCGCATGTTGAAAAATAACATTTATAACGAACAACAGTGATATTAAGGTAAAAGACAATAGATAAATGCCATGCCCATTATCTGCTTTCAAATTGTCTATCTTATTTTCCGCCCGACTTCTGCTCAGAATACGTCCAATTGCTGGCGCCAAATTAGGCAAGTGAGGCTTTTGCTGAACCGCACCCACTCCTTGCATGACGCAGCTCTACACGCAGCGCTTCCATGCAGATGTCAGTCCCCATCATAACTCAATAATGATACAGAGTCACTATTAGTGCAAGGGTAGCTCTTTATTTACTGTCCATTGTTTTGAACGATTTGATTGGTAGTAACATCGGATCATTATGAGATAATCAGGTCACGTTGAACATTTTAATGCCTGATTGACTCATCTTGCCAGAATATTGTGTAAAATAATCATTTAATCCAAGAAGTATCTATGGAAATTAAAGCTATTTAAGCTTCTTCCAAAAACTAAACAGGATTCGGCTTTGCACGGTAATTTGTCAGCGAGATATATTAGGTCCAGACAATACAGAACCTCTGTTACTATACAGTAAGTTTGATAGTCAATTAATTTATTCTATGTCATGCAATTTATATTTGTCATTACTTCAAATTTCCAGATAAGTGTCTTATTAGGCAAGTCAATGATCTTTCAACGAATATTTTAGTGGTCCATTTAATATTAAAATTTTTCAAGAGCTAAATGAGTTGATTTTAAGCTCCTAGTAGACGTACAAGTGAAAGTAAAAATCGTATTGAATCTCACTAGACTTAGCAAAACACGCCCACAATTAAGTAGCCTCCACAGTAGAAAGGAAAACCAGGATGGTGTAGATGAAAATGAAATGGTGTTAAAGTGATCACTTCTGGGAATTTCATGGCAAGATGTCAAGCCGGGAGCTCTGTATAAAATACGATGTAGGAGCATATTTTCCAGTGTGCTAAAGTCAGCATGGTTACTGCTACAACTAGCTTGTAGAGGCAGTAGTAGTAGGAGTTTTTTGTCGGCAGGGGTTTATAAAAAAAAAACGTTTGACAAAACAAAATGGCAAAGCGCATCAAAAATTTGTTTATATGTATTTTTGCTACTTCTTTACGAGTCAGACTAAAATTTCAGGGTTGGAGGGTGTTGAAGCCCAGTACTCCCTCCCCCTCTGGACACAGTCTTAGTAGAAGGATATATGCTTCTAGACGGTCTCGATAGCTATGTAAGTAAGGGAAATCTTTAGGGGATTTGGAGCGAACGTAAGAAAATCGATCAAAATTCCTCCCACCCGTTAGCTTTGAATAGAATTGACTGTATGTTTCATTAGTAGAAAGCCAGGAAAGGTCATAGTGCTTTTTGCAGCTTTTAGATTCTCTTTGAGCATAATTTCTTTACTTGCGCATTTTCTTGTTAGTTAAAGTAACTTGTATAGCTACAGCTGATGGTTACTTTCCTTTGCAGCCCCAAAAAACAATAATGATAAGCGTTTTGTTGTAGAATCAAATAAAATCTAAAAGGGGCTTTGATATAAAAAAGAGGTTTTAGTTTGGGTATTAGATCACATTTCTTGTAGTGTCACTAAATTACAGGGACGGCTCATCGCCTGTCAGCGCCCGGGGCAAAAATGATATTTGGTGCCCCCTGGTCAACAAACCCATTATATTTATCAGATTATGGCTATTTTACCTCTTTAAAAAACATTAAAAGATTCAAGAAAACTCTAATATTCCACGTAACAGTATTTTATTGGTGACACAGGTGAGTCGTTTTGGGGGGCAAGGAGTCGTTTTGTCAGTCGTCTTCCTCCTTGACTGATCCGTGTACGGACCCCTCTTTTCCCACCAATAAAATGCTGAAGTTCCGCCCCTGGTTACACAGTACACATAAAATTTAAATTATATTCAATTAATCTTACCCATTAGGTTAAATTTTAACTTTACGTGCTTTTCGCGAAGCGAATGTCCATATGAACGCTTCAAAGCCATATCATGTTCTATCAAAGAGTTCATGGCAACGAACTGCAAGTAAGAAGCGACTCAGCCCAATAGTAACCGAGACTCTAATAAACAGAATTGTGATAACAACAGATACAACAAAAGTATCGGCTTTTCATCCTGATTCCCAATATATAAGATTCATTAAGTTTAATGTTATTCATAAAAAACTACGAGCCTGAGAAAATTAGCCTGATTTTCAAAAAAGGGGGGAAACATCTCCCAAAAGTCAAGGAATCTTATTGATAATCGCACCGTCAGATTCAGCGTATCAGAGAACCCTACACCCTACTGTAGGGGTTTCAAGTTCCCATATGCGAAAATGTGAAATTTGTATTTTTTGCCAGAAGAAAGATCACGGAAGTAGAGAGGGGTCAGGAGGTCCCGTACGTACCACGTGGTTTATGGTTTTCTCAGTGAGAATGAAAAAACAGAATTTTTCTCACTTGGAAAAACATGAATTTTGTCACATTTATGGTTGTTTTCATGGATGGATATGTGTGTTGTTCGATTTATTTGATGTTTTTCTCGGATGTCAACATCAAATTATGGATGTTTTATGGTTTTTGTCAGTGAGAATTTGAAAAACATGAATTTTCTCACATTTATGTCTGTTTTCATGGTTTTTGTCAGTGAGAATTTGAAAAACAGGAACTTTGTCACATTTAAGGATGACAACAGCAATTCATGTCTGTTTTATGGTTTTCTCAGTGAGAATGGACATGCTTGACGCGAATGTTACGAGATTGTTTGGCTAGCCTGGCCTGAGAACTTGATTTACATAATCGCTAGG
>JAQQPU010005468.1:18303-36625 GCA_029168905.1 Artemia sp. Kazakhstan ARC1039
TATATATATATATATTCACTGAGACGTATGCAAATTTTATGCTTGTAACTGAATGCTATGCAAGAATAACAGTGGTGTGAAGCATCTTGAATTTAAGATAAATGCCTCGATAAAATTGTCTACCTACCTCTGATAACTCGCAAATATAAGCTGTTTTATCCAGTTGGTGTGTAAAAGTAAAATGATTTTTATTATCTTATTTTTTGTACTTTAACTGTCTTTGATTCTGCTCTTTAAAGTTTTTTTTTTTTAGTTTTTATAGAGGAATTAGTATTGTGAGTACATGTAAGAATAATGTACGTCAAAGCTCACGAGTCATTTGAAGAACTGAATACAAAAACAATGTTTTGGTCCCCAGAGAAATAAATATATTTTCTTTTTGGTCGAACGGAAGTTTTTCGTTTGAGATCAATCAAGATTTAAGATTATGTATTATTTTGGTGTGTGTTATTACACCCCCCCCCTCCCCCGAAAAAAAACACAAAAATGAACTGATAGCCCCTTTATAATAAATAATAATTTGAGACACGCGAACTTGGTTTTTGATGGTTATTTTTTTACATCCTTCTTGGTTCCAAGATGCTGAAAAACGTACGGCCTTGTATGGCCGCTTATCAACTTCGTTTTTGTCTTGAATACCCTGGAATTGATCATTCAGAGTTCAAAACTTTTATCCCCAAAAGTTGTTCTTGTAGAGAAAGGGGAATTCATGCTTCCTTCGAAGTACATTCTGAAACCAGGTGTTTATTATTATAGGGTTGTATATTATTATAGTCCATAAGGGAATACAAAGCAAACAAAATTATAACCAGAAATATATGAATAGATATTTTTCTTATCTGTATCTGTGAATGTTCTTAAAAATAAGTCTATGGAAGAACTTGGGTCATTGCGAACACGTCTTAAACATTAGCAAGTATGCGTCTGCGGTATCAAACCTTGGAGGAAACTAGCATACCTCGACTATTTCCCAGTTTTTCGCTTGATTAAAGAGAAGTGCTTTCATAGATTTCACACTATCACCTATAGGATGACCATTGGGCCCCAACCATGATTGGAGAACTAAAGGGGATCATAGGCTCCTCCAATTTCTTCCATTGTTCTCGCCCCAAATTTTCAAGCATAGAGATATGTAAGCTGCACAAAGTTGCACTTATGCACATAGCGGATTTTGTTTAACTAAAACATCGATTTAATGTCAGGAAATAAAAAAAAGTAATTTTTAAGAAGAAACGGCGTATTTTTTAAACCATCTTTGAGGAACTTACTAATATCGATCTGAAATAACAATTGTTCAAAGGGACTTGCCATTTTGAAAATTTTGAGGGGGTTAGCGATGACAGTCTTTAATGGATGGTGAAGAAACAAAATTTAAGTGTTGTAAAAATTAAAGGCAAAGTCTATCTAGTTTTGCCTGGTTTTTCTAACTCAAATCCTGTAAAAGATAACTGTCCCCACTAATAGCTTAGAAATCAGAATTCTGCTCTTTTTTAAATTATGATAACCTAAAATACAACTGTTGGTTATGGGTTCGACGATGCACTATCTAGCATCAAACCAGTCGTTAAGTAGACCAGCTACTGTTTATTAATTAGTAGAAAAATAATTTAATTAGCTTTAGCCCAATTTTATAGAATGCAATATATGATCTTTCATATTTCTTTAAAAAACAGATTTAAGATGGCAGCAATAAAGGTAACCATTAATAACCGTCGACCCTGTTTCTGTTTTTCAGAAAAACAGAAACGAAAAAAAAAAAGTGAAAAAAAAAAGCAGAACTGAAACAGAAACAGGTGACCTATTTCTACTTTCTGTTTTTTTTGTTTTTTTTTGAAAGACAGAAAACAGCTGTTTTTACAAAAAATAGCTGTTTTAACAGATGTTGTATCTTCCAGCTGTTTTAACGGCTATTTTTTCGTTTATCATCCTCTTTCTAAGATGTTGCACCCTGTCATCTATACTGGGCGAGTAATTCCCAAGTTTGCGTTAAGAAACCACCTTGAAACCATTCCAAATCCACTAATCCATCTTATTTTTAATCAACTATATGTGTATACAATACGACCCCGACTGTACAGGCGATTCTAAAACCTATTAAAGGACCTGGGCATAGAACGATTTCGTTCTTGCCACCTTAAGATGTTGAACAACAGAGTATGAAATTAAAGGAACAAATTTGTCTTTCAAATACAAAAGAAAAGCTTTGAATAAAATGGGAAACAAACTGAAGTTCAAACTTTAAACTTTTCACTTACAAACATTCTTGTTTCGAGCGTTCTATCAGTTGTTCTTGCGCATTGGATGGCTTGCACTATCCATGCTAAAATACGAATTTCTTTGGTTTTTGGGTTGGGGACTGTATACCTTCGGTTAGGCGTTTTCGACCATGGCGATTTCAATGATGTACTATTTATTTGAATCAAATACTATTTTTGAAAGGTTTCGCGCATTTTTCGAAAATAAGGGAAATTTGTTTGTGTGCTAAGATTAACATTGAAGTTCAATGGAAGTAATAATTAACGTTGCTGAATCGGCATCAAATAAATTTTTGCATTGAATGGTTTTTCTGAAAACACCTTTTTTTATTTTTGGTTGAGGAGGGGACAGTCCCTTTCATATACGGAATAATTTCTGTTCGTTTCAAGTTTTAACGTCGCTCCTTACTTTCAGTTAATGAAACTTGTTTTTTTTTTAATTTAATTTCTAAACTTTTTTAAATTAATGCAGGTTTTGATCTTGGCTCACCGTACATGAATAGTTAGAACGAAATTTGCAAATTAATTTTACTTTTTTGGCTAAATGGCTTTCTCGAAAGTTGTTTAACTTTATTTACGAACGTTTTTATTAGTAATAAGTATGCGTAAGTTACGAATTAACTTATGTAACAAACTTCTATATTCGTATATTTTTATTACGTATATGAAGGGGGTTTGCCCTCCTATTTAATACCTCGCTCTTTACGCTAAAGCTCGAATTTTATTCCAATTCTTTAAGAATGACCCCTTAATCACAAAGGCCGTTAATTAGAATAAATAGCTCTTATGAAAATACTGAAAAAAAACTTTAGCGTAAAGAGCGAGGTATTGACTAGGGGGCGAACCGAATCATATACGTAACAGTTTCTGTTTGTTTTAATTTTTGATGTTGAAAAATCTTCAGTTGAAAAACTTTTCAGTTGAAGACTTGTTTTTTTTTTAATTTAATTTCTGATCATTTTTTTAAATAATGCAGGGAAATCTGGCGCCCCTTCATAGCAATGTCCCTTCCCCCATGAAAACTTCCTCCGTGGAAAGATCCTTCCACGTAACCCCCAACCCTCCTCCCACTAACAGAAAAAATTCCCCCTGAAAAGGTCTGTATACTTCCCAATAACCAATACTATATGTAAACATTGGGCAAAGTTTGTAACTTGAAGCCCTTCCCCCGGGGACTGTGGGGGATTAAGTCATCCTCAAAGACATAGTTATCATATTTCTCGACCATGCTGAACAAAATGGCTATCTCAAAATTTTGATCGGATGACTTTGGGAAAAAAGTGAGCGTGGGAGGGGGCCTAGTTGTCCTCCATTTTTGGTCACTTGAAAAGGGCCCTAGAAATTTAATTTCCGTTTGAATGAGGCCTCCTGCGATATTCTAGGACCACTGCGTCGATTTTGCAGATAGAAGCTTGAAACCTCTACAGTAGGGTTCTCTGTTACGCTGATTCTGATGGCGTGATTTTCATTAAGGTTCTATGACTTTTAGAGGGTGTTTTCTTCTTTTTTCGAAAATAAGGCTAATTTTTTCAGGCGCGTAACTTTTGACGGATAATACTAAATGAAAACGTTTTTAGAGTTTCAGTTACTATTGAGCCGGGTCGCTCCTTACTTACAGTTTGTTACCACGAACTGTTTGAAAAATAGATAAGTAAGTAAATGACTGAATTCAAAATAATAATAGATAAATAAAAATGTAAAAGAAAATTAACAATAATAAATCCAGTCTCCATCACTCTTCAATATTCAACTCTCTCTTCCCGTCTTTCCAACCCCACCTTAGCCCTTGCCCA
The DNA here is from genome assembly GCA_029168905.1 of Artemia sp. Kazakhstan ARC1039. Classification (NCBI taxonomy): domain Eukaryota; kingdom Metazoa; phylum Arthropoda; class Branchiopoda; order Anostraca; family Artemiidae; genus Artemia; species Artemia sp. Kazakhstan ARC1039. The sequence goes on from JAQQPU010005468.1 coordinate 22,352, forward strand.
CGCTTACCTTCCCAGCCAACCCTTACCTCTCCAGCTCCTCTTCCTCCCCCACCCACCCTACCAGCCATAATACAATTCAACAAATTTCCTCCAGAAAATAATCTTTTCAATTCTTTTTAAATGAGGTACGTTTTCCACCGCCCTAATGCTCAATGGTAGCTCATTCCATATAGATGGACCCAGGTTTTTCATTGAAAATGAAGACCTGGTACCACAACGCAAGTCAATACCTCTATTATCATTTTGCCTAGTTCCACAATTATGCATGTCTTACTTACTTTTTACTTTCGGCGGGAGCCAGACGATGAACTGTCCTGCCCGGCACCAAAGGATCTTGGGATGACTTCCGACGACCACTTGGACCTGTCGGCTGCAGCTTCTCCGGCGATCTTCAGCCAGTCTTTGTCCCATCTCCGACCGTGTCTCCTGAATCCTCCCCACGGTTCGAGGTCCTCCTTGAATTTTTGCCACAGGTTCTTCTTTTGTCCTCCTGGTTTACGTTTCCAGGAGGGGTCTGGTTCGCAGACAAGGACCTCTCGACATATCGTGCCTTCGGGACAGCGCAATGTGTGGCCCAGGAGCTTCAGGCGACGTCTTTTAATGATAAGCGATAGCTCTTCTGATTGGCCACAGCGACTCCTTACTTCACTATTGGAAATCCTGTCCCATCTCTTAATGCGGAGGATGTAACGAAGGCAGCGGTGGTCGAACACGTCCAAAGTTCTCGCGTCTTCAGCCTTGATCGGCCATGTCTCGCAAGCATACAGTAGTACTGCTCGAACAGTTGCACCATAGATTCTGACTTTTGTTTTGGTTGAGATCTCCCGTCTTGTCCATAATGCTTTTTTCAGACTAGTAAAGACTCCCCAGGCTTTTGCTATGCGAGCAGAGATATCCCTTTCAGCTCCGCCATCTGAAGTTATGATAGAGCCAAGATACTTGAATTCCTCGACGTTTTTTATTGGCTCACCGTCCAGCGTAACTTGGCAAGGAGCAGGTTGATTGAGAGCCAATACTTTAGTATTTGCGCCGCTGAGGTCAGTCCAATGCGCTTTGAGACCACATAGGTATCGTTGATCATGCCTTGTAAGCTGTCGGCGGTAGTTTCCAGCTCAGCAACGTCGTCTGCGAAGTCCAGATCTGTCATGGCTGGAGGAAATCAGCTATTTGTCCGAAGACCATTCCGCTGTGGTTTCTCATTGCATTATACATGATCCAGTCTGTCGCGTAGTTGAATAATATAGTCGAAAGGGGGCATCCCTGCTTTACCCCAAACTCCACTGGAAACTTAGGGGTTTCATTGCCAGAAGCACGGGTGCAAGTCTCAGTGTCCTTATACGCACTTCGGAGTATCTCAATGAGCTCCTGTGGCGCACCGTCTTCAGCCATAATTCTCCAAAGCTCCTCTCTGATGAGAGAGTCGAAGGCAGCTGCAAAGTCAATAATGGCGATGAGAAGGGGTAGTTGAAACCTGCTGTACTGCTGAAGGATGAGGCGAATCGTCAATATCTGTTCTAGACAGCCTCTGCCTGGTCTGAAGCCTGCTTGTTCAGGACGGGTTAACTTGTAACGTGCGTCTTTGAATCGATTCAAAAGAATGACGCAGAAGATCTTCATGGCATGGTCGATCAGTGAGATACCTCTATAGTTTCTGCAAATGGCCTTATCTCCTTTTTTATACAGCGGAACGAGGACTGATGCTTTCCAGTCTTTTGGGAAGGTCTTCGTCGTCCACACCTGGACAAACAGGTCGGTTAGCCGGCATAGTAGAGTTGGTGAGGACTTGAACATTTCAGAAGGGATCCCATCCTCTCCAGGAGTTTTATTATTTTTCATGCACTTCCGCGCTTTTTGTACGTCCACAATACTTGGCGGATCGAGGTTTATTGCGTAGGGCTCTCTAGCAGCACTCGAGAAGGCAGGTAAATCGCACAGGGGTTTGACAGGGTTCAGTAGCTCAGAAAAATGCTCTCGCCAGCGTTCAATGCGTCCTTCTTCTGTTCGGATGAGTTCTCCGGACTTATCTTTCAGTGTGTCAACCGTTACAGGAGCTTTTCCTGTCGCTTCTTTCAGGAGTTTGAACATTTTCTTGCTGTTGTGGCTCCTGGACGCTTGTTCCAACTCATTCGCCAGATCTGACCAGTACTGTTCTCTGTCCCGTTTCAGTGACTGTTTAACTGCTTTGCGGGCTACTTTTAAGGGTTCTTTTGCACCTCCCACGAGGGGTCGCTTCTTCTCAACTAGTTCTATGGTGTGGTCAGAGATCCAGGCTCGCTGTTTTCGTTTTGTGTGGCCAAGCACCTCCTCGGCTACGTCCTTTGTCGCAATTTTTATCTGCGCCCATTCTTCATCGACGAGTGAGAGACGATTCAAGGCTTCGAACCGGTTGCTTAGCTTTGACTCGAAGTCGGCTTTGATTTCCGGGCATCTTAGTTTCGAAACATCGAAGCGCTTCCCTGCCTTCTGTCGCTTCTGCCTACTAAGGCGGTGACGGACTTTGCAAGTGAGGAGACAGTGGTCGGATCCATTTAAAGATCCTGTGTCTGCTCCTCTGTATACCCGGGCATCTGTGCAGGAGCTCCTCCATCTTCTGCTGACTAAGATGTGGTCGATCTGGGCTGTTGTTACGCCGTCGTTCGAACTCCATGTAACGAGGTGGAGTCTCTTGTGCTCAAAGAAAGTGTTTGTGACGCATAGGTTGTTGTATCTGGCTAGCTGCTAAGAGCCTTTCTCCATTGATGCATCTGTCACCAACGGTGCGGCGGCCAATAACTGCTGCTGTGTCGGGGTCTACTCTGCCAAGCCGGGCGTTCCAGTCTCCAGCTACAAAGAGCATGTCACGCCTTGGTGTCTTGTTGATGATTCTTTGTAGGTCATAATAAAAAGGCATCTTTGACCGCGTCACTACTGTCCCTTATCGGAGCGTACACGGCGATTATGGTTATGTGGCTAATGTGGCCTCTCAGTCTGATCATGGCGATCCTTGGTGACACTGGCTCCCAAGCGGGGATGCATGATGCAGTAGGACCGTCTATTAGGAACCCAACTCCTTGCTGGCCGGAACCATCATTGGGACCCGAGTTGTAGAACTGGAATGAGTCAGATTCGGAAACGGTCAACTTTTTGGACAGAACATCATTAAGTCTCGTTTCTGACAGACAACAAACGTTGATTTTATACTTCTGCAGCCCCCTTGCAAGGAGCAGTTGCGTGGATTCCAGCTTGCAGCCGCGAACATTCCACGCGCGAATATTCAGATGTTTTCTTGACCGGGCGGCTTGCATACTGGTCGGGCCAGGCACCACCCTGACCTGGTCCGCGTCGGCTACCGCGAACGCCGTAATAGTAGTATCTCTCTGTATTTGATCTTCAATATCCATTGGTGTTTCATGGGAATTGGCTTGACCAAAGGCTCCCCAGACCCTTGGAGCCCCGTTGCGTTAGCCATTCTATTTGTCGGGCTATGCTACTAATAGAATGTTACACCACTCCACCGCTATGAGGTGCAACTTAGGGCTCTCCTCCCGGATTGCTAGGGACGGGGGCGTGAATCCTCGCTCTGAGGCCCCAACCATAGCTTGTGAGCACTCGTGCTTATTAGGCCCTGATTCCCACCTAGGAGGTCGGGAGGTGGAGTGGTTATTATGCATGTCACTATTAATTTGGTAAAAACTCTTAAAAACATCAGGGGTTGAACCATTTATACACTGAAATACAAATACTGCTGCCTGGTAATCTCTTACCAGACCTACATTCAGGAGCTTCAGGGACCTAAAATAAGCATAGGTGCCATGTACATCTTGGACATACCTACCTATTGTTCTAACAGCTTTATTTTGTAGAACTTGTACTCTTCTATAGTTGCATAAGAAGCTACTGCTCCATAGGAGGCAACCGTAGAAGAAGTATGGATAAATCAACGAATAATAGATAGTTAGAAGCATTCTTTTAGAGAGTAAGTCGTGCAGACGTCGAAGTATTCCAACACCACGGGCAATTTTTGGTTAAATTGCGTCATTGTGACGCTTCCATGCAATATACCAATCAAGATGAAACCAAGGTATCGGAGATGCTCAACTTGTTGAACTAGATAACCACATAAAGCTACCTGGCCAGACACATCCAGCGGTGTACCAACTCTACAGAACGTTGTTAAAAATGTCTTGTGAACATTTACACACAATAGATTTTATGAAGTGAAAATCTCCAGCCTTCCCAATGCGATATTCGCTTTTCTCACCAGGTCATTCACAGGTGAGGCAAACACAGTTAAAAGGTTATCATCAGCAAACGAGATAAGACACATCTTTCAAATAAAGACGCATGAGACTAACATAGATGAGGTAAAGCAGCGGACCTAACACTGACCCTTGTGGTACTCCACATGTCACTGGAAATGCTGCTGAGCTAATATTATTCAACACTAGTTTGAGGGATCACCTTTGTCCATACCACGCTTAATTGATTCCATAAGTTGTTGCAAAGCATTCATCGTCGAGTGCCCTTTGCGAAATCTGAATTGGATCTCACTCAGCAAATCAATAGTCTTTAGGAAACTATATAGACGTTTAGGAACAACTTTTTCTAATAATTTTGAAAACAATGGAAGGATCGAAATCGGTCTCCAATCCTCATGTTCCTTATTAGGGCCACCTTTTTGAAGTGGTGTCACTTTTTTAAATTTTAGCTGATCAGAGAAAATGCCCTTTTTAAGTGACAGGTTTATAATAAAAAGCAGACACGATAGAATATAATGCATTATTGCCTTAAACGCTCGAAGAAATAAGCCGTCCACTCCCGCAGAATTTGATTTTAGAGATGTTATTATCTTAAGCAGTTCATCGATTGTACACGGATCAAAGGTTAACTCAAACCTCTCACCTCTATTATCTCATATAATGTATTCTTGAATCTGTTGACATGTATTTTTTACACTATTTTGTACAGTATTTTGTAATTTTTAGAGAAAAATTACCAAACTTATTTACAATTTAAAATTCCAGACTTATCATCAGGGGCGAACCCTTCAAGTTGTACTTCATTGCCTCCAATTTCAGCATTCCCACCGGTCACTTCATTTTATCAGTTTCCATGTTTCTTTCATATTTTCTTTACTATTTGAAAACTTTTCATCATAATATTCGGCTATAGCTTTGCGACGTAATTGGTTCACTGAATTGAACTGTTTTATGAACAATTCATACGAATCATCACTTTTATCATCTAGATATGTTTGATAAAGCTTAATCCTTTGCTTTTCTTTTTTCTAGTGTTTCACTCATTATCCATGGTTTACAGAGTTCCCGTTTCTTCAATTTCATTACCTTAATGGGACACGCACTCTCAAAAATGGGTAGAATACTTTATTTTATCAAGTGCTCTCGTAGGGGATTCTTCTTCAGAAAACACGGGGTTCTAATCACAAACTTCCTCCACAATCAATCAATCAATTTTATTCAATCAATAAACTCAACAAAATACACTTCAATATAAACTCCCCTGTAAGACTCTATGGCCAGGAAAGAAACAGGGGAGAAACAAAAATGAAACAAATACAGAAAAAACAAAAACATTTTCAACATCGTACATTCACACCTTTAATAGACTCAACACAAGAAAAAAAAATCATAAAATACAATGAGCCACATAAAAAAAAAGAAAAAAAAAGAAAATAAAAAAATATAATAAAAATAAAAAAATAAGCAGGGGACTAACAAGTAATCAGTTTATTCCGCGTGTATCACCCTATAATCAATAAATCATTTATTTTATTCAACCAATAAATTTAAGACAAAAACACATCAATATAGAACCCCTCATAAGGTTCTATGGCCAGGAAAAAAAACAGGGGAAAAACTTTTGAAGATTCCCATTTTTCATTAACCTTTTCTTCATTTTCTTTTTTTTTTTTTTTTTGGTCTGTGTAACTGACACTTCATAAAACTAACCAATGGAAGATGGTCAGAACCAGGAAATGCCACAACATCAGCATAACAAAGCTTCAAATCGGCAGAACGAATGAAAATATTATAAATAAGGATAGCTGTACAGAACTGACAGACTTGTACAGAATCTGTGAACTTGTACAGAACTGACAACTTGTCAGGGTCATCCATACGAGACGCGGTATTAGCAATATCCTCATGACGTTGGGTAGATTGTCTTCGTCTGCATCAATCTCTTGCTCTCTACTTGAGCCTTCTTCATGTTCATCATCATTATCATCAGATTCACATTCAACAACTTGCTCTACATCAATTTCTTCCCAGAACTTGAGAGCATTGGTTACACAAAGGTGAAGGAGGTGCATAAAGCATGAAATCTTTCAATCCCCCCAAGGTAGCACTTGGTTACATGAAAAAAAGAAAGAAAACAGTTAAAAAAACAGAAAAGGAAAAAAAACAAGTTAACAAAAATAGAACAGAAGCAGAAACAAGTCCGACAAAAAACAGTTTTCTGTACTGTTTTTTTTTTTTTTTTTTTTTTTTTGAAAAATGGACACAGAAACAGGTTAGACAAAAACAGAAATAAAAAAAAACGGTGCCGAGGCTTAACCATTAACCAATTTGCTGATCATCGTGTAGAAAACAATCAATCTTCATTATCTAATAATTGCTTGATTGATTCGACTAATATATATTTTAGCTGGCAATAAGGCTGACAGTTGTTGTTATATTTGCAATGAAATGGTATTGTTTTTTTTTGGAGTTACAAATTGAGTCACTGACAGCATGCCCCAAAAATAGTTCAGGTATCGTTCAAGTGATAAACTTTAATTATGATTTTACTGACAGTTTAGAAATAGCGGTCATTGCGTGCTCAGCGTATATTAACAAAATAAACTGACACTTTAGGATAAGACAAAATTTTTATTAGATTTATTTTTTGGGTCACAAATACAATAAAGTAATGTCAAAATATAAGGAATTTTAACAACGGTATTAATTTGAAAAAGTTAATGATATGCAAGTGAAGTGAAGTTATAAGTGGTACAAACTTGGTTCAATGACGCATGTAATTTATATGAAAAACCTTTTAATTAATTCTCGTTAAATTGTCTCAAATGTGGTCTAACGGGGATGATTTCAATTTATCGAGAATTGTTCCAAACAATGATTTCAGTTCAGTGTCTTGTCCTGTTTAGTTTTCCAAAAATCCCTAAGAATCCTTGCAATCCCTTCTATCTTGCAATTCCCTTTCTAGAATGTGCTTCACAATTCAGCTGCTAAGAATACGATTAGAGGGCTGAAAAGAAAGTGTCATATATAAAAAGCCGTGTTAATTAAAGAATGATTTTCCTACTTATGAAAAACAGTCCACCTGGTAATCTTTGCTAAGGCCTTATTCAATTTTTTTTATAACCAACAAAACGGCAACTCAAATGACCAGTGGGAAAACCAGGTTTTTCTTGATCTACCTAGAATCAGTTTTCTCCTTTTTTTATTTTTTTTTTATTTTTTTTTTATTTTTTTTCTTTTTTTTTCTTTTTTTTTCTTTTTTTTCTTTTTTTATTTTATTTGCAAAACAAGGTTTAAATATTTTATTTTTTTTTCAGGAATAAGGAAATAAGAAGATTTCAACAGTCTTGTCTGAAAAATAAGTACCGACAAAACAAGATTTGCAAAAAGTGGCTCTTGGTTAAAAGGAAGTTAACCGTACCTACAGACGGAGAAAATGGAAGGTAAAATATAGTGGCATTTGTCGAGTACGCCAAATATTGAACATGGTTAACAAATATGCGGACACGGCTATCACCTAATATAATCAATAATACATGACCAATTAGAGCAAATTTTCTCCAAGGAAATACCATCTTTATTATTCATAAAAGCCATAAGCTCGAAAAAAGGTGTGTTTAAGCCAAATGGCTTGTTATTAATAATTGTTGGCAGTATTTTGGTTGTTGCGCAAAAACAAGCTGTCTTTTTAAATGCGTAAAACGTGCGATTTTGTATGAAGTTGAAAAGAGAAATCCCGAACTAAATCATATATTCTAAACAGTTTATAAGCATTCAAAACATATAGACACACAAAAATTAATTATAAAACACAGGTGTAGCTGCTTAACACTTATCAGATGACGATAATGAAAAATAATATGTTCTGTATTCTCTTCTCTTCTTAATTTCTTTTGAATAAGGCCCTACTGATAAACAACTTTCTTTTTATTGGTTGTGTTTGAAAAATATTGCATTGGAAAGTATATTTTCTATGATTTTTTTTTCTTCTTTATTTTTACTGACGCCATATAAATCCAAAAACGAAGAACTTACGAGTGACCTTTCTTTTCAACAGCTATTTTTCAAAAACATATGCAATGACAGTTGCATTGATGGCTGGTAAAACATTTTTTTATCGAAAAGGTGTGTTTTTTTAGTGGTGGAAAACTGGAAAGCAACAACACTTTTCAATATTGAAGAGGCTGGAGGTAAAAGGAAAAAATGCGTTCTATCTAAGAAAAAAATTTGCTCCAAAGCATCTCTTGATGTCATCTATTCCTTACCAAAAAGCCCTCACCCTAGAACTAAGTTCTTCCGGAACCGTTAGTGGCGCATAGGACGTCGACAAAGCCTCACCGCTCGTCCGAAAGCGATGTTGCAGTGATAACATCTTCCCATTCAGGTAATAACGAGGTCTCAGCCGTCCGCAGATATCGGTCAAAAGTTCGCCGCAAAGTGTCCTTTGGACGACATCGTATTCTTCTGTCGCCTGGTTTCCGATCGTAGATTGTCCGAGGAAGGTGGCCTTCGTTCATGCGGAGTACAAGTCCTAAATACGTCCACCTCTTCTTTGTTATAATAGCAGTAATGAGAGGCTGGTGGGTTCTATTACGAATTTCAGAGTTTCTTACTCTCTCTTGCCAGCTTATATTTAAAGTTCTCCTCCCCCCCCCCCCTAAACCACAAAAAACAACAGTTTAAATATTGTAAGCAATGAGAAATCACGCTTTACCATCAATTTAGATAGCAAATACCCGTTTGACGGGTCTCCATGTCTTGTTTCCTTGTACAGTCTGTAGCACTGTGTTAGGTATAATGTCCATTAAAAGCTCCAGTTGACTGACCTATCCTGCATTTAATCTCGGTCATTATTTCACCATCACAGTTGATCCAGCTACCCAGGAATTTGAAATCCTTCACCTGTTCTAAATTTTTATTCTTGTGATGCAGAACAAGCGGTGAGCTTGTGATTTACATGGACTTTAATTTGTCAATGTTAATGGTTAGCCCAACATCTTCTGCATTTTCTATAATTGTGTCAATTAGCTGCTGCAACCTCTGTTTAGAATCTTCTAACAAGACTATGTTATCCTTGAAATCTAAATCAGAGAGTTGCTTACTGTTTACTTTTACGCTATGTCCAAAGTTTCGTCTTAATGTGCAGTCAATTATAACTACAAAAAATAAATGGGTAAAGTACATATTTCTGATGCATACCATACATGATCTTGAAGAATCTGGCTGTGCCATTCTCTGCCTTAACGCAGCACTCAGTCTCTTCGCATAAGGAAATAATTATGCTCACTTGTTTTCTGGTACCCCACAATGCTTGAGGACTCTCCACAAATATTCTCGGTCAACCGAGTCAAACGACCTTTCGAAGTTAATAGATAGTAGATATAGCTTGTTGTTTCATTCTTTTTTATTCCTCAGTAAGCGTTCTCAGTACAAAAATCAAGTCAGGGCACGATCTGTCAGCTCTAAAATTATGCAGCTCTTCTCTCAGATGTATATCTAAAACCTAGTGCATGTCGAATCTGGTACAATATAATAGAAGCCAATAGTTTACACCGTACTGGCTGAAGGATAGTACCTCTCCAATTGCCACACAAAATTATGTCTTTCATTTTGATGATTTTCACCAACATCCCTTGGTCCATTCACGGGGAACCCTCCCTATTATTCATATATTAGTGGAAAGGGCGAGCTACATTGAGAGGCATGTTATTATTGAATACTTCAGCATATCTGCTGAGATTCAATCTATGCCAAGAGATCGTCTGTTTTTTAGCTTTTTTACTGCGTACATGACCTCGGCAGAGCTTGGCGGTTCTGTATTAATGTCGAGTTGTAAAAAGGGGATATCAGGTACATTTTCTTGGTCACTGAGTCTTGGTCTATTTAATACTTTCTCGAGGTGGGTAACCCAACTTTTGTCAATTTTATTCTACTTACTCCGTTTTAAGACTATACTAATTTAATAACTGTTTTCCAAAAAAAATGCTTTTCGAAAGAAAGTAAAGAGTTATATTCAAACTTAAGACGAGCAGAAATTACTGTAAATGAGAAACTTAAAGCCAAAACGGACGGAAATTAAACGAGCAAATACGCAAGTCTAGTAGGAATAAGAAATAACCACAAATACTGCCCCTTTAAGCCCTAAAGGGCCAGTAAGAATACTGCCCTTTAAAGCCCCCAAAAGTTAGATTGCTACTTGCGCATTACTGAAAACGACTTGTATTTCGAACAGCATGTTTTTTATTTGTTATAAAACCGACGACATTAATGAAAATCAAAATACTATCAACAGTTCGGAAATAAGAGTAGGACTACCACCCCTCCAACAAACCAAAAAAGGAAAAAGGTCTTGCAGAGGATGGTACGTAGAATAAGCAACTTTCTTTATAGATGACTGCTTGAACACGGGCCTTTGAATTGGAACAAGATGTATTTTAGTACCATAAAAAGAAGGGGGCAGTTGGCAGCCTTCCTTGAAGAAGGGCAGCCCTCTTCGTATCCGAAATGATTTTTGTTCGTTTTGATTTTTAATGTCGTTCTTTAATTTCGTTTGAGAAAAAAATCGTTTTTTTGTAATTTTCAAGAGCGAAAGCTTTATGCTCTATTTTACTTAAAAGTGAAGATGTCTTTAGAAGATAGACCCACGGGTAAAAAATCTATGTAACAAGAATACACGGAAAATTTTCGGGAAAATATTAGCTTCGAGAAAATGAAAATTTTCGAAAATTTTCGTGAAAATGTTTGCGAAGAGTGAAAATCTCTAATTTGAAAAATGATACAAGATGTATAGAAGAACGTTCAAGGAAATGTGAGTTGTAGTATAAGATTCGCTGTTGAAGTAACTTTTAACAAGGCCTGAGCTGCCACTCGAGCTAAGTGAGGTTCGTTCATCAAAGCCAACGGCACGAGCTGATGCCTAAGAAAAGCAAGAGCCATTTTTGAGGGCTGGGGGCCCTTGCTGGTTACGATATTTTTGAAGAGAAGTGAGGGTCATGGAAAGCCTGAGAAGGGGACTGTTTGCTCGAGTTTAGGAATAAAACTAAAAGAACTGTATAGTTGGCACAATAAAAATGAAAATTGTTAATACCATTTGAGCAATTAACAAATTAACAACGCACGGGATTGCCTCTGAGATAAACTGCCCTCAAGGCTTGTTGGAGATAAATGTTACGAAGCGAATGCCCATTGAAAATTTAAGCCAGTGCAGCAGAATTCCTTCACTTAGGACAAATCATTATAACCATCATTATTAACAAACATAACAATCATTATTACATTATAACTGGTGAATGCCCCAGGGTGTCTCGGGCGAAAACATGCCCATTTAATCATTGTCGGGTTTTTCGGAATGCTACGATTAGTGCCGTAACAATCTCAAATAATTAGTATTGTATTTCGTGCTGTAGTAGAAGCACTTACCACATCGAATTCATTAGCCTAGCTTAGGTTGTTAATGCCAGCAGCTTAAATATGGCCACCAAATGAATTAACGCTGGATCACTTGTTAAGATCATAATAATACACCGAAAAATGAAGAGCAGACAATTTGTCAAGATAGGGGTTGACTTCTCAGAACCTCACGAATAATAGAAAGTGTCATAGTAAACCACAAATAAAAGAGTCGCAAGTAAGGTGGGATGTCACCACAATTCTTTATAATGCAGAGCAGTTTCAAATGATTTTAACAGGCAAACACTTTACCCACATCAACAAAAAATCATAGATCAAGAACAGCAAGTAGGGATGAATAACAGGATGCCGAATGAAACGTTTGAAATTCTGTTTCGTAAAAGCAAACTGTTTACTATTAGCTTGAAAAGTTTGTTCTAGAGGAAATAGTAGCATATTCTTAAGCAGTGTTTACATATTTGAAGCCAAAGGTATTGGAGAAAAATGATCTATGTTCCTAAAGTCACTTAAGTTCTTTCTTGAACCAAGATCAGAATAACTGCCATTGAAGAGCCAGGACGTATCCTGGGATTAACATGTATGAAAAAAACCGTTGCAATGATGGTTGAAACAACGTATGTAGTATTTTCCAAGTGTTAAAAGGATAGGTAATATGATCCATCAGCTGAATTTGGCTTTAGTTGGTATATTACTGTAGTAATGCATCTGAGGTCTAAAACTCAACCTTCTTATAGGAGAAGTTTTATGGCTAGTTGATCAACACGTATCGTAGATTTCTGAGACCGCATCCTCCGAAATACAGAATGAAATTGGGATGGCCAGAGTCGATACGTATGATATAGAATTCATCCTTACTGCACCCCTTATAGATCCACTGATGAAACCATTAATAAGCAGTTTCATACGGTGGTTTTGCTTAAAGGCAAAAAGGATTTCTTACAAGACCAATGAGACTAGGTTGAAGAAATAGTCACAAACACAACAGTAGAAATCATAATAACAAAAATGGTATCACATAACTGTGTAAAACATCAGTGAATCCGATGAATACCCATTAAGAGATATATAACTCTGTTTCTTGTAGGCTGTGTAAGGGATTGTGTGACTTTTCCAGATATTGGACAAGAACAAAGGGGCTTTATTCTTTTTAAACTATGGATCTATTGCTAGTCTTCAAGAGGTTGGTATTGCAAAGTCAAAACATATCATGCCCAGGTTTCGTAGTTTGGGGTTCTGTGTACCATATTTAGGCTTGGTCAAAATGTTTGAGTTAGTGTTTTGGTGATTTTATTCATCGATAAGACCGCATTTTAAACTACTGTGTAAAAAGTCAATATATTTTAGATTTGAATTTGAATATATATTAAAATAAAATTAAGGTCAAAATCTATATTGTAAAGCTGGAGTTTGCCTTTTTTTCGTTTTTCTTTTGTTAACAATGTTTTTCTTTTATGTTTATTTGCTACATTTTTAATGGTTTCTAAATAGGGTTTCCTTGATTATAGAAAAAAATATTGGATTCAATCAGAAGCAGAAACCTTTAGCCGGAATCGTCCCGCTATGGTTGTCAACGAAAATTTTACAGATCATGCAAACGCCAGCAAATTGAGAGACGAGTCAGGTAAAATAAGACCTTAAGGTTTATTTTGATCATTCGTGTTTGAATAGCAGCATTTTTTGGTAAATTGAACCATTCCTAGCTCTCAAAATACAATAAACTGTGTCTTTAGACCAATGCTCATTGTTTTTATTTCATAAACCTGTCATTGATTTTACAAGTGTGTTTCCAAATTTCCTAATGAAAGAGCGTTTGGAAACATTGAAACACATGTGCTGCACATATACACTCCTGTATAAAAATGTTTTTAAAAGGAACTGTTGAGTAGAGGTTTCAGGCACCTATCAATTGTGCCAATTTTGGGTACCATCAGCATTGACTCGGTTTCTCGGAAAACATAAATAGATTATTACAGCCAGAATAAATACAGATAGCTTGTTTCTGTATTCTGTTCTGTTTTTGGAAAAACAAGTGAAAACAATTTTGATAAAAAAAAAAGAATGTTACTATTTTCTTTTCTCCTTTTGTAAATCTAAAAACAGTTTTATTTGAAGAAAACATAGCTGTTTAAATGTACTTTCGTACTTTTGCAGAATTCAAATTTGAGAAAAAGGGATGAGCAAAGCATTTAAAAAATCCTAAGCTTGAAAAAAACTTTATGTGGACAAATAAACAGCTTATGATCCATCCCCATTATAGTGCTAGATGTTGAACTATTTAAAAAGTTTTAACTAGATTCATATTACTTAGGTAACCTGAAGTGTTGCACCAATCTCTGTTTGTCTTTACCGACTTAAGTGCTGTCGGAGCCATGCTTCGGGTTTTTTCTTTGTCATCGATTGATTATTGTAGTTGCCAACCCCTCAACTTCGTTAAAGGGGTATTTTCTGAGAAGAATTTTTCTAGAAGAAAACATCTCGACCATGGGCGCCCATATGGGGGGGGGGGGGGGGGGGGCTCCCCCCCCCCCTGGCTAAGTGATGTTGCCTTATTTTTATATTTTTGTTCTGAGATTTCTATTATATAGCATTAAAAGTGCCAATTAGACGAGGTTTGCCCCCCCCCCTG
>JAQQPU010005469.1:9713-21488 GCA_029168905.1 Artemia sp. Kazakhstan ARC1039
GACGTTTGTACGTGAAGCTAAAAAAACGTGCGGTCGACCCTCTGGGGGCCTTGCAACTTTAGTTCGCCTCGCTAAGAAACCTGAGCTTATTTCTTCTGATCATAATTTACTGGCAATAAAATGCGATAATAAAATGCCTCATCAATGTCTATATGCCATGCAATCGCAAAAAAAATCATTTCTTCCCTATATGTCTTCGCGGGTTCTTGTAAGCGACTCAGGACACTTCTGCTTAGAGTGACCAATCAGGGATTAAATTGGATTGTGGTTGGTGATATTAATGCCAATCTTCTGTCCCAATCTGAAAGAAGTGACCTGTTTTCTGATGCTTTGCCTAGTGGCTATCAGTTAGTCAATAAAGATAAACAGTTTACCTACATTCATAACCGTGATGGTTCAAGATCAAACCTTGATCATATTATAGTTTCAAGAGGATCTCTCGTGGTTCCTCCTGTCATTGTTTTGGATGATAAAATTGAGGATGATCATTTGCCTTTAACTTGTGAAATTGAGTCATCTGCTCTACTGGCTTATAACCGTTTTTCTTACCATAATAAATGGTTTGATAAGCCAAATTGGAAACGAGTACATTCTGAAGTTTATTTGTATGTTCTTTGCTCGTAATTATCAAGCCTGAAAGTGCCTTTTTACCTTTTACAAACCTCTGTAAGGTCACCGACAGCTAAGATTGATTTAAATTATTACTGTTACCAGACCGTGCATTGTTTGAAGTCAGCTGCTTCAGTTTCAGTTCCTGTTGAACGTGTTAGATTTGGCACCAGAAAACCGTTATGGAATGTGTGCTCAGAAGTGAAAAAAGCTAAACGACGCGCGAAGTTTTGGCTTCACCTTTGGATTGCTTGTGATCGGCCCAAGTCTGGTGAAGTATTTAAAATTAAGCAAAATTCGAAACGTCAGTTTAGATCTTCTTTGCGTCAAGCCCGCCTGAATGGTTTGGATGACCCCTCGGACCGGAAGTCTTGGTCCAATGTAATTAATAGCAGCAAGTGTGTGCCTGCTACCGTTTCGATTATCAAAATCAGTGATTTTGTTGCTCATTTTACTCGTGTTTTTTCTACATTTAATCATTCTATCCAGTCCATGTTTTTTTCCTTATTGCATAATACTGTTCCTCGAGTTCTTCGGCAAGTCCATATATTGTCAATATCTAGTGGTGATATCTATTGGGTATTTAAGAATGTTAAGAAATCAAGTGCTCCTGATATGGATGGTCTGGGTTACAATTATTTCACCATTAAGTGTTTGTTATTGTTAACACACATTCAGCTCCTATTCCAGATGTGTTTAGCCCAGTCGTTAGTTCCCGATAGTTTTCTTTTGGGAATCGTAACATCAGTTTTGAAAAAGGGAAAGGACGCAGATCAGTGTTCCAGTTATCGACCAATTAGACTGTCCTGTTTCATGAGCAAGCTGTTCGAGTATGCCTAAGTGCCTGAAGTTTTGACTAAATGTGATTTTGTTGATTATCAAGTTTGGTTCAGAGCCGGTTTTGGTTATTCTCAAGCCCATCATATATTTGGTCAGTTGCTAGTCTCGGCAAAAATGCAAAAAAGGCCAATTTATTTTTGCTCGGTTGATATCTCGGGCGCTTTTGACAACGTTGTACATTTGAAAGTGCTTCACTGCTTAGTTAAAGCAGGAGTTAATTCTTCCGTAGTAAAAGTTCTTCAATATTGGTATTCCAATTCGTTGGTTTGGTTAAAATGGATGTCTGATATATCCGAGCCTATCTCAGTAAAGAAGGGAGTCAGGCAAGGTGGTGTGCTGTCTCCATATATTTTTAAAACTGTGCTTGCGGACTGTTTGCGAATACTGTCTCCTACTGTGTTTTTAGAAAATACTGCTGTTAGTCACATTGCCTATGTTGATGATGTTCTGCTAGTTAGTCATACTAGGTCAGGCCTCACAAAGAACCTAAATGTTCTGATTAATGCTTTGAGTATGATTGGGCTTTCTGTAAATGCTTCAAAATGCGAGTTACTGTGTTTTAATACTTCTAACCCTGCTCCTTCTTTACATGTGGGTACAATGCTACTCAAGTGTGTCTCAAAGTTGAAATGGCTTGGAATTACTTTTTCTGATACACTTTCGACGACATGCTGGTCTCTGGTTGCTAGTGCTCTGCAGTGCATTTGATTCTCATATTGTAAAATCTCGCCTAATAGAGGGAGGTACAGCCGCCGAGGCTCATATAAACTTTACCATAGTTTTTGTTCTCCTGCAATTCTTTTTCTTTCCGGTTTGCAGCCTCTAATGCGCAAAAAAGACCGTCTTCAGCTAAGGAGAGGCTATTTTAAATATCGTAAATTCCTGCTATATTTGCCAAGGTGGTACAGAAATCACAAGATTATTTCTCATTTTGGACATATCGACCCTCTAGAGCTGCTTGACAACATCGCTCAGGATCTGAGGACCAATACTCCAAGGAAGATATGTGCCAGTGACCCCCTCACTTCTTTTTTTTCCAGATTAGTGTTTCTATGGATATTGTTAAGTTATTTATATTGTGTTTTCCTTACTATTTCCTTGTGGATAATATTATTTTGTTTTTTCTTTTTTTTTACTCTGCATTTATTTTATATAAAGGGTTACAAATAAACTTACTTACTTACTTATATGGGCATAGTGTGTTTCGATTTATTTCTGTACAGTTACAATATTGTCCAAAATTTTTGCCTTAATACTTTTAAGTTTATTAGTTGTAGTAGTAGCACCAGTAAATGTAGTAGCAGCAGTGGGAGTTCAGTTATAGTAGTAGTCTTAGTTTTAGTAGCGGTAGTAGTAGTAGCAGTAGTAGTAGGAGTAGAAGCATTAGTACTGTAATGCAAACATTATCTTTTGGTTAGTTCAACATCCCCCACAACAAGAGTTGTAAGTTTTAATTTAAAATATGAAACTGTTCCTAAGATATTGCTGATATGCCCTTTTGACAACCTGCATACGGATGGCAGGTTGTCATCCGTACAACAGAAATATTCTCTGAAAATTTCACCTTCATACCTTCATAGGTTGTGGATTTTGAGCTAGCTAGAAGACACTGTGTGTATTCATTTAATGCTGCTTCTACGGCTACTGTAACTAATAGCACTAATGGCGTTAAGTAGAAACTTTTAGGGAACATTTAGGAAGAGTTTCAATGAAACGGAAACTATATGCATGCAGGTATTACAAGGGCATATAAGCACTATAGGGCATATAAGGACATAGGCAGCAATGCTCTATCATAACTAGTAGCAGCATTTATATTTTAAAGGAGCTAACTTGATTAAAAATTAAAAGTTCTAGTACCCTTTTAAGAGTCAAAAGTAATCGGAGGGCAGCAATCAGCCCTCCTCTTTAGCTCATAATTTTCCAGACATTTCCAGTCAAAATTTTAAGACAGCTATTTTGTTCATCATAGCTGAGTGGTCTAATAACTACATCTCTAGGGTTATTGAGTAGGTCAACCCGCCAGAGTTATGTAATTTGCCCATTATGCTTAAAAACTAAATGTTGCTTTAAAATTAAATAAAAAAAAAAAATACTCTTTGTATGCTGGTTGCAAATAAGACATTTCAGCAACATGCCAAGAACGACTGAGGGTATTAAGTCCAAATGTTTGGGGCTACATCTATTACTACTTCTGCTCTTAAAATTTTACTATATCAAAAGAGTTTAGTGTATCCAGGCTGTAAAACAGCATAGATATAATTTTTTTGGGGGAATGGTATTAACTTTTATTTATCAGGTCAACTAGAGGATGTATATGACTAAATTAAACGCTACTGTTTGTGTCATGATTTTCAAAAATTGCTGAAAAAAGTTTCTCCAGCATATAAATATCAGGCCAAACGGTAAATTCTTAAAGGAAAACCGGAAAGATTCAAACTATTATTTTCTTTTTCCCTGAAAAAGACTATGTCAATATAAAACGAACAGAAATTAATTAAAAAAACTTTCCCCACACAATAAGTTTTTAAAAAAAATTAAAGAACCCCATTAGACTGAAAATGAACAAAAATAGAATCAAATAATCTACCAAGCATACAACTTCCACAAAGCAGTATCAATAAAAAATTAAACCCAAAACGAACAGAAATTAAAGTAAATAACTGAGTCAAACTCAAAACGAGCAGAAATTAATACGAGTAGGGTTCAAAACCCCCTATGCTTTTAAAAAGCCGGAATATAATTTGTACTTTACTGAAAAAAATTTAAATGAATGTGCATTGTCAGTTTAATGTACATATGCTGATATTTATTCCTTAAAATCTTAATTAATTTTTGATTTCTTAAAGTTATAAAAGTGAAAACATTTAAAAGGATTTTTTTTTCAGTAAAGCACAAAATATATTCTGACTTTTAGAAAGCATAGGGGTTTTGAGCCCTATTCATATTAACTTCTGCTCGTTTTGTTCATTTTTGGTTTAATGGAGTTCTTTACCTTTTTTTGAAAAACTCATCTTGTGGAAAATGTCTTTTTAATTAATCCAACTACAAAACAAACATAAGCCACTATCAATAAATAAATGAAACCAAAATTTACAGAAATTGCAACATATTATAAAATGAAACTTAAAAATGAAGCTTTCTAATGTCAATCTACATTTCTTTACTTCTTCTCAGTAATCTTGGTTATTATGGTGATTGTTTTCTTGTTTTTTTGTTGATGTTATGACTTGTAAAAACACACGGCTCGAAATAAAAATTGCTTTCAGAGTTTTTTTTTTTAATTTAATTTTTAATTTTCTAATTCTGATTTTAATTTAATTTTTCAGTGTTTAAAAAAAAAAATCCAGTATTTTCATGCTGTATTAATTTGAAAATGCTCATGGAATTAACAGAGAATGGGGTTGATGAAACTAAATTCTCGAATGGGGTGGGGTGGTAATCTTTTTCAATGAATATACCAAAGTAAATTGTATTTTCCATTGAAAATACCAAAATTAATTATTTTTTTTTTCGAAATCTGGGGGGGAGGGGAGGTGAATATAAGGGGAGTTCAGTAATTCCGATAAGGGACACATAGCTTTTGGGAAAGATGTAAAATATTTTTCCTACATTCCTCAAAAAACAGTAGACATCACAGTTTTATTTCTATTTTTATACATGTCGTCTTTGGCTAGTTTATAATGAAGGAGTAAATACAGCTGTACAAGAGTAGGAAATTTAAATTAATACTTCAGTTTGGAGTGAAAGAGTATATTCGGTAAGAAGTGAAGGTAAAACATGAAAATTGTGGCAACAACTCAACAATTTGATAGTCTTAATTGCTCTTGTTGTACAGAATTAATTTCCAATGCTTTTGTCTTAAAAGATTAGATCATCTTGGTAAGTCATAATTGATGGTAAGATAATAATTTAGGGTTCTGTTTTGGATATTTTCAATTTTGAGCCTTTTATCTTTCATTAGGTTTGAATATCAAACAGGAATGGACAGGCAAACGGCACACATGCAGGAATTTTTTATTAGGGGGTGGGGGCAATGATAAAGAAAAACAAATTTTATTTGGTAATTTCACTAAGAAATACGTAGAAACTTGGAAAACTTTGGGATTTCAGGAGGGACCTAAGGTTCCTGCCCTTATGTACGTCTATGGGACTGGTTTATAAACAATAGATGGTCTGGTATAGGAACAATGGACTGTTTATAAAATAATCATTCTTAGTAGGTCAGCAAAAGTAGTCTGGCTTAATAAGGTTTCCAAAAGGTTATAAGGCACCAAGCAGCTTCATTGTACTTTTTAGTACTTAGTCCGAAATAAGTGTAGTCTGGTGTAGCGTCTTAAGGGCATATTTGCAAGATTTTATTCAATACGTTAAAACTTATGTCAACAAGTGCTGCCATCTATTTTACATAAATATTAGATATTGACATTTTTAACACTAATGTTGGCAACTGGCAACTCAGCTTGTTAGAAAACTGGCATAAGAATAATTGTGGTTATACTCTTTTCTGAGAGCCAGAGAAAAAATATTTTGCTCCTTAGCCCCCAACACAAAATTTGGAGTTGTGTTGACTGTTATCTTTCCCCCAAGAAAAACTTTACTGAAATTTTTAACTCCATACCTCAGAACATTATATATTTGTGTTGAATGAATTGTGTTGTTCTAAGGGATTAATAAAAAAAAACTTGTAGATGTACTCTAGCTGCCAAACGTTTTTTTTATCAAATCTTCCAGAATACTATTTTTACATTTGTTGGGGTATGCACATCTTGCAAAAATTCTCATTGGCTACAATCTGTTGGCAATATCTCGTACTGGCCTGATCCAAAGAAATATGATTTGTATTCTAATTTTGATTCTGTTTTCTAGGCTTCCATAATTGATTTCAATACTCCTGCGTATTGAATCCATATGAATACAGAAGGAAGACGTATTAGTGGTTCAGATAATGTAAGTCATATATTTTTAGAAAAAGCCTTGTTTTTTTTGTAAAAGTCTGGATTGGTCTTTTTCAAAGATGTCAAATTAAACATTAAAAAATAGGATCTGCCCAATGAAAAAAGGTACATGCAAGCATGATGTATAATTGTGTTTACAAGTTTTTTTTTTTAGCTTGTTATGAATATTACGGCAAGGTTATGAACGATAATTTGTTTCCAAGTAAGTTTTCCAGTTAGGAAAACTAGATTTCGAAGCCTCCATTTTTTTTCTAATTTCAAAAAAATGTGCCTTTAATTCTCACTCTAAAAGAATACGCTTGAAAGTTGAACATTGTTCAACCAAAGAAATTACCAACGGGATATATTTTTGGTATTTTCCACATGCGTAATTTGTATTTTATCTACACACATGAGTGTAATATGGCCCAGACATGAGACTGTACTTGCTTGTACCGAAGAGACAACTTTTACCGTTGTATTTATATTCTGACGTCTCATCACCTACATTCATCAACCTAGAACTACTATATGGCTTAGACTTTTTCTTGGAGAAGGATTTAAACTTGCTTAAAAATGGGAAAACCTATTTATGATATATTTATCTGTTAATAATATTTCTATCTATTAATACCTATTGATAATATTTATAAAAAATAAATAAAGATAAATAATTTTCAACAGTTCAAACAAAATAATAAACTATTATTTTTATAATATAAACTACAACAATTAGAAAAAAGTTCAACTAACTGTTTCAACTACAAGTCTAATGGACCTTACTGGTCATGAATTTTGGATCATTTTTGATCTTAAATTGCCTTCAAATGGCTCAAAAGACTGATAGACTTTCTGAATTTTCCTTACTACATGTCTATCTTCCTTAGTTCTGCCCTAGTGTAATAGACCATGATGAAGAAGTGAAAATAATCGTTTTTTACAATTCTGAAAAAGCTTTGCCAGCTTTGCCTCTCTCACCGACTATCTGTCTTGGCTTTACACTAATTAGGCTTCCAAGTCTTTGATCACTTTGAACAAATTTTTTACTTGGACCAGAGCTGTATCCAATATTCAATATATTTTCAATCTTTATGACCATATGCACTAGATTTCAAAAATATATATTGGTAAAATAATGAAATGTATTTTTGGTATGCAATGATTTCAAAATTGACGTTTTTTATGTATCAAATTTGATATATCCAAACTTTACGAGATCAGAAAAAAACCCACAAAAAATTGCACAGGGAATATAAGCCTTAGCACAGTGCATTTATAAAAGCGATTATTCACTTAATGTGCCATTTTGGAGTAAAGTTTTTGCTGAAGGTGCAATTTGAAAAAATTTGGCTTCGAAAAACGAGCTGATACGTAGAATTCAATTTGCAACCAAATAATAAAAAATGATCTCCATCTGGCAACACGACTTCTTGCTAGAATGATTTCCAGAATAATGTTTGAAACAATTTCTCTTGGTTTATTAAGTAGCTTAGGGCAATGATCGTACAGTGGAATCGCAGTCAAATAGTGTTAATTACAATTATTTTGCATATTAGGAAGCAAAGATTTTCCTTAACATATTTGCTTCTCAACAGCCCCAATTCTACCGTTAACGGCTACCGTTACCATTTATACGGCTACCGTTAAAAAAAAGTTAAAAAAAATAACGGCTACCGTTACCGTTTAACATCTACCGTTACCAATTATACGGCTACCGTTAAAAAAAAGTTTCAAGAAATAACGGCTACCGTTACCGTTACCAAGCGGCTTCTACCGTTAATGACTCATTGTTTTTGTAAATTTTAGGTAAGAAAAAATTCTCTGGCAATGTGGTCGCCTCCTCCTGATTTGCTACCTGAAAAAAGTGCCTTAAGTGAATTTTATGGCCTTCCATATCGTGAGATACCTGTAATAAATATAGAAAACAGAACTTGTGAGAGTGAAAATTGGCATGTAGAGTGTACGGGGCGACAGGACGAGAGGCGGGATAGTTTGGCTCAACTTTTCCTTTCAATCACCTGGCCTAAAGTACGGTAAGCTTACTTATTTTATTTGATAATTTTTGTTGGGCGGTAATTTAAATATGACGGGAGGATCAAGGATGAGAGGCAGGATAGTTCGGTTCAACTTTGCCCCTCAATCACGGGGCCCAAAATACGGTGAGCTGACTATTTTAATTTGGTAATTTATATTTGGCGGTAATTTAGATATGAATATTTTTTTTTGACGGCAGGACGATAGGTGGGACATTTCGGCTTAACTTTTCTTTTCCGTCACTGGGCCTAAAGTACGTTAAGCTGACTATTTTTATTTGGTGTCGAATCTGATATTCAGGGCATTATCCAGGATTTTCTTCGGGAAGGGGGGGGGGGGTACAAAAACTTTAAAAATGCACCAAATTGTGTTTTATTTATCTTTATTACGTTTTTACGAGTCGGACAAACATTTAGGGGTTGGGGGTTAAAACCCCTAACCCATCCGCTGAATACCGCCTTGGTGATATTGTTGGGATTTTTAAATAGCCTAATAAGCTCACCCTCTGTGGAAAATTTCAGTATATCGTGAAAAATAAATTTAGCTGTTAAATTTTGGAAAGTTCCACTTCTTTGAATCTTTTCGTTTTCGCCATAAAATTCCTGGAACTGGCCGAGGTTTGATTCACTGGGGGTTATTAGAGGATTTTACACTCTGCTGAGTTTCAATTTTGTAATTTACACATTACGTTACCTTTTTGGCTTTTCTGAGAAAGAAGGGCTTTTCCAGTCAACTGTTGAAGGTTTTCTGCCTTCTTTGTAGGCCTATTTGTGAAATTAGCATTTGACTGTCACACAAATTATTTTTAGAAAAAAATATTATCTTGAATTGAGAAATCTTTTTGAACTGTTTCTACCTCTGAAACTGTTTTGTTGCAGCAAAATCTTCTAGGCCCGCCTACGAAGGTGTAGATAACTGGAAAGTCACATAAGAATTGTCGCCAATAACTGATTCGTGATCTTTCGATGTTAAAACTTCTCTCCTGTGTATTTTCTGGAGAGTACTTTATTCGAGCTCAATTTCTGTGTATCGCGACCTGAGGGCGAAATTATCGTATTCCGTAAGAAAAACAAAAAATTATAGAGATCTTCTGTCATTCGGCATATTTTTTCCCCCACTTTCGAATGGTTTGTGTGGGAATTTTGTACGACCCTCTGTTGCTTAGCAACGAATAATCGTTTTTATCCTAATCAATGCGTTAGCACTTTCCTGTGAGTGAAATTATCCTACACTATATGTTTTCACTATTATAAACAGCCGTAGAAAAAATCGAGCTAATGCAGTTTTTTTAACCTGACTATGGAGCGTTCGAAAAGCTTACGGGGCTTTTCGTCACACTAACGTGGCACGAAAAGGACACTAATTTGGCACGGAGTGTTCCACGTGGTACACTAAAAGCGCAATTTGGGTGACATTTTTGGTATGGAAGGGCTGGGCCAGACACATGAACACTGGTGGACGGCGTTTACCCCCCCCCCGCCCCCGGGGAACTTGCGCCCCCGCCCCCCGAAAACACCCCCCGGAAAATAACCTCCACGGAAAATACCCCCTCCCCCGCGGAAAATATCTCCCCGTGGAAAATAAGGCTTTCCAAATTTGAGAATTTTATTTGAGTTTTATTTTTTCAGTGTATTATGCGCCACTAACTCAAGTTTACGCTATGTAAAATTCGAGAACACACCGTTTTTTTGTTAGTTTCTTCGTTACTTTAGAAATAAATTTGTGCTATAGATTTGCACATTAGGGGGGGGGGGGTAGGGGTAAGGTATAGCGGGTCTGCATGCAAAATGTATTTGGTGCAATTATTCTGCATATTAGATAGATAGATAGAGAAGTGTATTTTAAAGCCAAATATACGGCCATGAACACAGTAAAATAAGATAAATGAAAGGCACAAATAACATAAACTTTGATCAGCGATCATCATAAAACACTTAAAAGAAACGCTACACTTACCTAATAATAGTACTTAATACTTGGAAAAACGGTCATTGACAAAAAAAACATTCAACACTTGGAAAAAAAAACTTAAATGAAACATTACATTTACTTTTTTATTAAAAAAATTTCCAGATACCTCGCTATTCTTTTGAAGCTTTTTAGTGGCCATATACGTAAAAAGAATTGTTTTCTGACTTAAAACTATCCAAATTCTTTACTCCCCCCCCTATGTGCAAATATATACCCCAAATTATATTTTTCCCATATATTCTGTCACTTGTCTTTTTTCTTGTCTCGCGCTAAGCTGAAATAAACTAACGAAGAAAACGTTTTTGTTCTCGAGTTTTATACAGCGTAAACTTAAGTGAGTTGCCCACAATACACAAGTACCAAAACTCCTCCCCCCCCCACGGAAATTAAAAAAATAAAACTCAAATAAAATTCTCAAATTTGGAAAACCTTCTTTTCCTCGGGGGGGGGGGGTAAAGTATTTGGACAGTTTGGAGTCAGAAAACAATTCTTGCTAGGTATATGGTCACTAAAAAGCTTCAGAAGAATAGCGAGGTATCGGGAAATTTTTTAAACAAAAAAAACGTTTTCCATAAAACAAGTTTGTCAAAGAATAGTAAACAGCCTCGTTAAGCCAAAAACGAGCAGAAATAAATTCAAATAATTTTCCAAGCGTAAAACTGCCACAAATCATCGCAAATAAATGAATTGAACCCAAAACGAACAGAAATTACAATAAATAACTTATTCAAATTCAAAATAGCAACAATTAGCATGAGTAGGGCTGACAACCCCCACACGTCCTCAAGACTAGAACATAATTTGCACTTTACTGAAAACAAAGTACATTATAAATGTTTTCACTTTTTTGACTTTAACAAATAAAGAAGTATTAAGACTATAAGGAATAGATATCAGAGTATGTATGTCAAACTGACAATACACGATTTAAAAAAAAAGTAAAATGCAAATTATTTTCTGGTCTGAAGAAGACATGGGTGTTGTCAGCCATACTCCTTTTAATTTTTGCTCATTGTGAGTTTGACTAGGCTATCTATTGTAATTTCTGTTAGTTTTGGGTTTCATTTATTTGTTAATGTTGATTCGTGGTAGTTTTACAGTTGGAAGATAAGAAAAACAAACTCGTTGAATTTTACAACGCTTTCGTCTGTAAAAACTTAAACAATTTAGAATTTGTTGGTTCCCAAAGCCAACTACCCTTTCAAAGGATGGCCAAACCTTCTTAAACTTTTTGGTGTCATATCTTTTTACTCAATTTTGATGATTGTTCGCCTATATTTTTTTCTTCTTTAATTCTTTTTTTAATGTGGCCCCCGCTACTGCCAAAAATTGCAGAAGTTCATATGGAAGTCTTTCCAACACAAATAGATTTGTGTTTTTTTTT
>JAQQPU010005469.1:26250-47108 GCA_029168905.1 Artemia sp. Kazakhstan ARC1039
TTCTTCAAAATCGAAGGGGAAAGGGCAAAGGGCAAAAAATTTGGCGGCAAGCGCTCTTTCTTCAATTGACGCCACTGCTATTAATTAACACAGTGAAAAGATTCGTTACACTTGTTCAAGTGAAAGTTGAATCGAAACGATTTTAGTTTTTTTTTACAGTCATCTAAAAAAATCTGGTGATTAATTTTCACCATTAATAATTAATTAATAATTAAAATTAATTAATAATTGTTTAATTATTAGTGTGTTGTCTTCCCATTGTTGTTAAACTGAACTTTTAATTAAGACTGTGAAAAGATTCGTTACGCTTGTTCAAATAAAATCGTAACGATTTCGGTATCGTTTTTCTGTTTTTGTTTTTTACTGTCTTCCAAAAGATTTTGTTGATTAATTATATTACCGAGTTTTTCCCCCGAATCCAAAAATAATGAGATTGTATTATTCTTTTGCCACTCACAGGTTATGCATAAACAATTTTTTAGACCATACTGACTCTCTATTCATAATTAAAATTAGCTAAAATATATTGTAAAGGGTGAAACTTCAATTTAAATAAAAATAAAAATAATTAACTTAGCTTAAATAAAATTTTCACCTGTTATAGCATATTTTCATTTGATTTTCATTAAATTTATGATAAAAAACGCAAAAAACTACTCCTTTTTCGTGAATTAAAATTATGTACAATTTCTGCTAGTTGCTTACTGTTTTTTGCTCGGTAATTTTTTTTCAATTTTTTTTCAAAAAAAAAACAACAAACAAACGAGACAGTAATTAAAATAGAATGGAAATGTATAATAACGGGTAAATTCTGCAATTAAAATAATGAAAAAGACCGTCTTAATTAAAAGTATTACCTGTTTTTGTATATTTTCATTTGAATTTAATTATATTTAAGTTTGAAAAAAAACCAGCGAAAATCTGCTATTTTTACATAAACTAAATTATGGATAATTTTTGCTTGTCGCTTTATGCATTTCTTGATTAGCAACTATTCTTCTACAAATTAATTGCTGGCTATTAATTACTTCTCTTGGGTGCCCCGGATAGTAACCAATTCTTGTTCGCTACGAAACAAAGCTCGTAAAGTGGATTTTCAATTAAAAGAGAATGCAACTATAACAACGGATAAAACTTTCCATTAAGTCAGTGGGCACTGAGGAAATGGTTATTTTTTATACATTTAACAATAAAATTCTTAATATCTCGCTTTCACATCCAGAAGCCTTTATCAAAGGGGAAAAAAAGTAAAACGACTATATTAAATAGATGGAAATGAACCAAAAACAGAAGAATATAGAAAATATTTGACAACAATACATAGAAGAAAATCACGAAAAAACAAGAGAAAAAAACCCGCTTTTGTTGTAGAATTATATAGAAAAAGGATAAATTGACTCGTTTTAGGTGCAGGACTTATTTAGGTTTTTTCATCAAATTTGGCTTTCCGCAATTTCTCGGCTTTGATATTTAGAATTTTATTTCCAAAACAAGACATGGATATTTGTGAATATTTTGCTCTTGAAACCTGTCTACCAAAATTTTATTGCAAAATGTCTATCTAAAACGAATTGCTCCATCGCTTTTCTAAGCCATTTTTTAAAATTGAACTAGAATTTGTCATTTTAAGTTAAGTTACTTAATTGTATTATTTAAAGTCTCAAGGACATCAAAATAAAAATATTCTTCTTTAGGTGTTTTTATGACCAATTTAAGGTTTATTAATAGATAAATAGATAGATAAATTTATTGCCTATTCAAAAAACGGCGATGACTACAACGGAGTAAATAAATAAACGAAAAGGAACAAAAACTTAGGTACTATATAAACACACAAAGACACTTAAGGACGAATCACGATGGCAATGCTACTGGGCTCAATTGACTTTAAAAATTCCGTCTGACGCCTAATGAGAGCTGCAATGGGGTAGGTCTGTAACACCGAACTGACGTGACACCTACGCATTCCTTGTCCACGGTCTTAAATTGAGCAGAAATTTTGCATATTTATAATAATCTGAACGCAGCTGTCTTTTGTCACTTTCGGATAAGATATTCCAAAATGAAAACATAGCTATAAAATGAGTTATATCCAAAGTATTGTATAGCCGGCTCAAATTTGCCGGTTATAGTTTTTTTTTTTGTTGGTGATAGAATGCCATACGCTTTTCTCACCTTCTCCAAAATGATTTATCTGTAGGGCACGTGTAAAAACCATACTCGACCCAACCATACCGGGAAACCATAATTTTCTATGGTTTTTCTCTTGGTCGTTTTAAAATTATGAGGTTTTCAGGGCAGTACTATATTTCTGTCAGTGTTGCCACGTTGAACCATCAAAATAAATAAGCAAAACTAAAGTGTTAAATTTGACAACGCCTTGAATCCGTATAACTTTGAACATAAACAATCTATTGATTCCCTAATACAACTACAACTTCAAAAGAAAGCTATGTCTTTTTAAGTTATTTGGTACTATTTGTTTTAGCTTCTTTTGCTAATTTTTCACCCACGTTTCTAGTTTTTGAATTCGGCGCCCGCTACTACCAAAATCTGCATAGCTGCATATAGAGTTCTTTTTCATTAAACTATTTTTATTTTTTTTTTAAATTTCTTTTAGTTTAGTGATTTTTACTTTTTTAAGGTACATATTATTGTGTAAGTTTCCACTAATTCAAACAATCAGATTCAGTTTTCACTGACCTTGCTACCTTAAGGAATAAAATCGTTTTCCTTTTTTTTAATGTAAATTTATCCGCAAGTCTTGTCGAATTATAAAGAATAATTAAAAAGAAGGTTAATTATAATTAATTGAAACAAATGGTACTCCCGTACAATCCAGAACACATCCGAGAAATAAAGTTAGGTTAAGCATAATGCAATATACCAAAACTTTATGAAAATATAATACTTTAGTTTATAAATTATATAGTTTGGTATATATATTTGCATATTAGGGGGGGGGGATAGAGTAAACTAACCTTACCCTCCCCTCTCTCCACTAATGTGCAAATAAATAGCCCAAATTATACAAGTCTAATGCGTTCTATCACCCGCCATTTGTCTTTGTAGCTATGAAACCGGTTACCATATCTTGGATATTTCATTAAGCAAATTTCTCGAGTACGTTCTGGATTGTACGGGAGTACCAAGAAAATAATTAAAAAGAAGCTACATGACGAAGATATTAACTTGGGAAATATGAGTTTTTTCATTTTTTAGAAAGTAATTTTGTTTATTCTTTGCCATTTTTTAGAAAGTTATTTTTTGTAAGTATCTGAAAGCTAGTTCTAGTATCAAGAAATAAGGGCTAATGAAGTTAAGCAACCTGCTGTTTGTCTTCGTCTTGTCTCTTTGTTTTCAATCTTCCACATTTAGACTTTTGAAATCATTACTAGGTTTTATCTTTATCTATTCCTTTTTTAACCCTGAAACATCCACAATTTACTGAAAGATTTAACCGCTTTTCTTTCTTTTGTCTCTGTCATCTTTTCATTACCTTTTCTACTACATACTTTACAAAGTCGTTACAACATTTCTTTTCTGATTGTTTTCTAATTTCAGATTACGTTTTTACCGAATCTCTTCGTATTTCTCTTTAACCATAAATCATTATTTGCAGCAAAATTCTTCTTTTGTACAATAACGCTTTATGAAAACATTATAACAGTATTTCATTAGCTTTAGTGCTCCTCAAACAATGCAACATTTGATTACAAAAAAATGACAGTTTTTGACCTAGTAGTTCAACTTGAGCAATAAACCCTTTTCCTGAAAAACAATTACTTCTGTTTTAAAAGCCGCAAATTACTAGTAATAGCTGTTTTGAATAGATAATGCTTTACATAAATGTGTCAGAACACGTTATACTTTATTCTATAAAGAAAAGGAAATTGCTATTTATTTTTGCGGTAGCAGAAGGAATTTAGGTGAAATATTGTTCCTTTTAGCATGAACGAAATATTTCTTTTTCAAAAATTAATTTAGGTCTATATCTGGTATCTACAAGTGAGTAGGCTAATATAAACCTAAAGGGTGGTATAGGAATGATTGTAGAAGCATTGAAATTTCTGGATGGTATATTTCCCTAGCATGTGTGCCTGACATTGGCTCCACCTTTTGAATGAGTCAGTGCTTCGAGTTACAAGCCAGTCGGATGCTTCTTTTGCTTTAACAATTTGGCACATCTTGGGGAGAAGGGTGTTCAAAAAATTGCTAAAAATACCTGTCTTGAATAGATAGTAAAAACTGAAGGTAAAGAACACGGCATTGGATTTTAAAGTCCTACCAACGGTGCTGATATTTGTTTCATGGCCCTCCAGCCAGGAAGTGCAATAGGGGCTGGGGGTCAACCATCCTGTGCTTTCACAAACCCTTCCTATTTACCTTCCTCAGATTTCTCCAGGCACCCATTTAGAGCTGGGTAGACTCTGGCTGAGCTTAGGGAGCCACGCCACTGACCCCCTTTCCAAACCAAAGACCCAGCGACACCAGGACTCGAACCCCAGTGCCCAGGGACAAAGTATTTCTATTCTAGCCTGTCAATCACTCTTTACATAGTGCTTCACGCAAATGTTTTAAATGTAGAAGTTTTTGGATTTCTTGGTTGTAGGGTCCGTAGCATCTGTAGCTGACTTGGGCTCCTGGGCTCAACCTTTTTAATGAGCCAGACATTCGAGCTATAAACCGGTCATATTTTTCAAGGGAGGATTCTTTGCATAATTTTGTTTTGTTAAAGTATGCCCCCCAACACTCATCAAGGATTACTTAGGGAGTGATCCTAAAGTGGTAATGGGCCTGAATGTATAAATCTCTAAAATGAGTTTTATTAATTAACTATAAGATTAATGAATAAAGTTAAAACTTCATATTCTTTGAAATTTAGCTTTACAGAAAGCGTCGAGGTTTGCACAGAAACTTGTGCAAATTCCTTTCTTCTCAACAGCACAGTTTTTCTTTTTTTCCAGTACAGCTGGAAGCTGTGCAAAAAGCATCCAGTAAATTCTCAGTCATTTGAATGGACTTTTTGAATGAAACGTATCTAGTTTGAAGCTGTTTCACGGGTTCCATAGTAAAGTTAATCAATTAACTTCCAAAAAATTGTACGAATTCCTACATATACCTATGACTAGTATGTAACATACGGCCTGGAGGGTGGGTGTTTGAAATTGTCATTTGAGAAGACTTGTATGTAGGCATGGTTCTAAAAAGGTAGGACCATTTGTCAAAATTTGCTGATTTCCATCCAATTAGCTGGTTACAAGCACCTTCTGCGTCGGAAGGGGCCGCATCGTGATGGAGTATAACATGACACTCTTTTCCATAAAAGTACCTGCACTTCGTTTGGACTAAAGTCGTATTGACTGGCTAATCTAATGATAATGCGAAGCAGATAATTAGAAAACCGATTATTTGAATAAAATGCATGGGGAAAGTTTTATCCGCAAATAATGATTATTTTATATTAGCTTCTTATGATATTTTTTATTGAAAAAAATTCTTACGTGACGTAATTCGGAGAAGAATTTCCAAGAAGAATCTAACACAGCTAGTATTCATTTTTCCTTCACGTGAAGAAAATTCCCTATGCTTCCGAATTTGAAGTGATACATTGATCCTCAGGAAAGAAGAATACGAATGGAAAAAAAGAGGGGATCCAAATTGTAGTTTTTTTCCTTAGTCCCTGAGACTTTACAGTACCTCATCTTTAGATGCAATAGTATTGCAAAGTCTGCAGATAAAACAAGAAATATTTTTCAAGGTTTAAAATAAAGCCTGACACAAGTGAACTGCTTAATATTAAGCTGCTAGGAAAATGAGGAAAGAATACTATTCCGGGAGATTATTAGTTTTCTAAAATGGAATGACATAGTTTAGCATGGTTCGAATGACCCTGAAACCTGCTTCAGTTGGGTTAAGTGGAAGTATTATTGGACACGCTTGTAACTCCTAATTTAGTTCTTTGGTGTTCCATCCAGTATACGGTAGAGTAGGTATTCTACTATTTGCTGATTCTCTCGTGAAAGTTGAACAAAGTTGCTACGGAGTAGCTGAGAATTAAGCCAGGAACAGAGAGCATTAGAAACTTTTAAGATTGGAAACTGGCACTCGTGTCGAAAAGAAAACCACCAGCTCCATCTAGCGTGGTGCAAAGACCCAAAACTGCTACACAATTGTCTGTTCAGGTAGTTTAAAATGAGGCAGGGGGTAAAGAAAGCAAAATTATGTCACCAGTAGGCATGTCATCTTTAACTAGCTTGCTTAATGTTTAGTATTTCTTGGGATAACCTAGGCCTACTTTGTGGAGACTTGATTTTGACTTACAGTGACTCTTGAAAAGAAATGCTCAATTATTAGCATCTATAGAAAAATTTCAGTTTAAATTTATTGCATCGTATGAATCATGTCAAATATTCGATTCTCTACTTTTTAATGAAGTCAACAGACGGTACACTGGAAGCGGTGCTATTAGTTTTTATTCTTATCTTCCCATGTTTATTTGGAGTCGATTCAACCCTGTTGTGTTCCCATTCTCTTTGGTCTGGGACTCGACCTTGCAAACAAAGATTACGACATCTTTTATAGGAATTTGTTTCACTTGCAAATTTTTGATAATCTGAACTTATTATTTATTTTACTATGTACTTCTTACTGTATAAATATGTATTATATTGTGTAAGGGCCTGGAAGGGAGGGAAAAAGGTAAAGAAACGGCACTTGACTTGCTGGTCTCTGTTTCATGACCCTTTAGCCGGGAAGTGCAATGGTGGGGATTGTGGGCCAAGCATCCTATGCTTTCGTACACCCTTTCTGTTCATCTCCCCAATTTTTCTACGGGTTAGTGGATATTAAGGGCTGGGGGTATTGGAAAAACGCTAGCATTTGCACATCATACTGAAAATGTAGGAAATTATGAATAAACTCGATTTGGGGAGGAGTGTGGAGGACTCTCCTATGCCTACGTGTCTGACGTAGCTATCCCGATGTTTTGGATGCACTAATATCCTCTCTTTTACTCTCGTCTACTCTTTTATAAGCATATCCTGTCTCTTTTCTCATTAAGCTTCAAAGGAAAGTAAACCTCGAATTGACGTCACTATCTCTCTCGAGATTAGTCCCTATTAAAAATGTAAAGTTATCTATTTGATAGGCATAGGAACAGGAAGAAGAAGGGTGCCTTGTAGAAACAAACTTTTGAGCTAAGAACATAAACACAGTAACATATTGAGAATTCCAAACAAGAAATCAGCTGCTCTCAGTTCTCAGCATTAAAATAAGCAGACGTTTCATAAAGCTGTGTTTTAGTTTACTACCCTCCTTTGCGTAAAGACTTTACTCATTTTTTTTGTTCTTGTGCTTTTTAGTTTTTAAGCTTAAAAGAGCTATTTCAGTCTTTTATATTAAAAATTGCGTATTTTTGAATCGTTGGTCCGTGTGAATGGTAAGAAAACAGCGTGATTAAGTGGATTGAGATTTTTAAAAGTTTGGGAAAGGTCTTTTTACAGCCGCTGTGTAATGAAGAACTACATGCTAATCTGTATTATTCTTTAAAAATTGTGTAGGGGTGTGGTCGGGCCCCCAGGATCCTCCTCCCAACAGCCTTGTAACTATGCCGTTGGGGATAACATGACCCCCCGCAGCTCCTGAGGACAGAGCTGTAAGTAATGAAATTTGCCCATTGTTTACGTATAGTATTTGTTATTGGGAAGCATACAGACATTTTGGGGGAGGGGTGAATTTTCTGTAGTCGGAATTTTTCCACGGAGAAAATAAACCGTGGGGTGGGAAATTTTTTGGGGGGTGAACTTTCCATGAGAAAGTTTACACTAGAGAAAATTTTAAGAATTCCTATACGAAATTATTTTTATTTGTCTTACTTTTTCTTTCCCTGCCTGAACAACAACCGATTTATTGCGATATTTCTTTTTAGGATTAATAAGAAAAACTTTTTCCACAAAATAAATTTTTCAAAGAAAAGTAAAGAACTCCATTAAACAAAATATGAGCAAAAATAAAATCAAATAATCTGCCAAGCGTGAAACTACCACAAATCAGCATTAATAAATAAATGAAACCCAAAAGGAACAGAAATTACAGTAAATAACCGAGTCAAACTCAAAACGAGCAGAAATTAACATAAGTTGGGCGCAAAACCCCTATGCCTTCCCAAGGCCAGAACAAAACTTGCACTTTACTGGAAAAAATATAAATGTTTTTACTTTTATAACTTCAATAAATTAAATAATTTTAACCTTTTGATTACTAAATATCAGTATATGTATATTAAAATGAAAATGCACATTCATTTGTATTTTTTTAGTAAAGCCTTCTATAAAAACCTTATACGCCCCCAGGTCACAACTTAAAATCTTTGCCCTGAAGCGAATGAGCCTGTTTTGAAGTTTCTACGACAATGCCTTCTATAAAAACCTTATACGCCCCCAGGGCATAACTTAAAACCTTTGCCCTGAGGGTTGCGGGGGACTGTCCTCCTCAAAAATATATTTTCTATCTGGAAACCAACTAGCCTACGCTGAACAAAATGGCTATCTCAAAATTTTGATTGGATGTGTTTGGAGGAATAATGGGCGGGGGGGGCTAGGTGACCTCCAATCACTTTCAACTACTAAAAAAGGCACTATCCCTTTGAATTTCCAATCGAATGGGCCTGTTTTGAAGTTTCTACGACAACGCCTTCTATAAAACCTTATATGCCCCCAGGGCATAACTTAAAACCCTAGTCCTGAGGGCTGTGGGGGAGTGTCCTCCTCAAAAACATATTTTCCATCTGGAAATCAACCACGCTGAACAAAATGGCTGTCTCACAATTTTGATTGGATGTATTTGGGGGAATGATGGGCGTGGGGGGGATAGTTGCCCTCCAATCACCTTCGACTATTAAAAAGGGCACTAGCCCTTTGAATTTCCAATCGAATGAGCCTGTTTTGAAGTTTCTACGATAACGCCTTCTATCAAAAAAACCTTATATGCCCAAAGGGGAAACCTAAAACCCTTACCCTGAGGGTTGTGGGGGAGTATCCTCCTCAAAAACATATTTTCTACCTGGAAATCAACTACGCTGAACAAAATGGCCATCTCGCAATTTTGATTGGATGTGTTTGGGGGAATGATGGGCGTGGGGGGGGGGGGCTAGTTGCCCTCCAATCACTTTCGACTATTAAAAAGGGCCCTAGTCCTTTGAATTTCCAATCGAATGAGCCTGTTTTGAAGTTTCTACGACAACGCCCTCTTTAAAAACTTTATATGCCCCCGGGGCATAACTTGAAACCCTTGCCCTGAGGGTTGTGGGTGAGTGTCCTCCTCAAAAACACATTTTCTATCTGGAAATCAATTACGCTGACAAAATGGCTCTCTCAAAATTTTGATTGGATGCGTTTGGGGAAATGCTGGGTCGTGGGGGGGGGTGGCTAGTTGCCCTCCAATCACTTTTGACTATTGAAAAGGGCACTAGAACTCTCGATTTTCAATCGAATGAGCCCCATTTGAAGTTTCTACGACGACCCCTTCGATATGAAGTGCCCTGCTTTAAAGGAAAAAAAATAATAAATGGTACATTGTGCCAACATTGTTCTTATATGCCCTTAGGGCATAAGTTAGAACCCTTGCCCTGAGGGTTGTGGGGGAGTGTTCTTCTTAAAAGATATTTTCTATCTGGAAATCAACTACGCTGAACAGAATGGCCATCTCAATATTTTCATTGGATGTGTTTGGGGGAATGATTGGCATGGGGGGGGGCTATTTGCCCTCTAATCACTTTCGATTATTAAAAAAGGCACTAGCCACTCCAATTTCCAATCGATTGAGCCCTTTTCGAAGTTTCTACGACAACTCCTTCGATACGAAGTGCCCGGCTGAAGAAGAAAAAAAAACACATTGTGCTCACATCGTTCTTTACTTAGGCAGCGCTAGTGCGCTGCCTATGATCATATGCTCTGAAGCGTCCTGGTTGACTAATAAATTTTAATGACATTGCTAATGACTATCTATAAGTGAATTAACCTGCCATAAACCTGCGAGACGGTTTCATAGTTCATCTTAAATTGTTTTAGGGAAATGTCTTTCAACACTTCATAGTGTGTCCAATTGCAAATCTCCTGCTTGTTTTAGGCCCTACGACAAGTTCCTGTGTATGCATTCACAGAGTATGACCACCAGAGCCCCATGAAGGGTGGAGAGGATAGTCAGTGAGAAAACGATATCTTCAGAAGTAGGCCGCAGATTTCTTTAAAAAAGACAGTTATCGATTTAGTTACAAAACAATCCTTTTATTAGGTATTAATGCTTAAAATATATTTATTGTTAATGCTTTGTCCCATATTCTAGAGTTGTTTCTAGTCCGTGTAACAAACGTTTGATTACAAATTTGAAGATCAATTACGTTTGTATAAGTGCAATCCATATTGACAACGCTGTTGTAACTTGTATTTTTATTTGGGTTTT
This sequence comes from Artemia sp. Kazakhstan ARC1039, assembly GCA_029168905.1. Classification (NCBI taxonomy): domain Eukaryota; kingdom Metazoa; phylum Arthropoda; class Branchiopoda; order Anostraca; family Artemiidae; genus Artemia; species Artemia sp. Kazakhstan ARC1039. The sequence continues at coordinate 36,712 of JAQQPU010005469.1, forward strand.
CGTTCACTTTACACCGTATTAATAGTCCGTATTAATACGGTGCACGTCGTGCACCGTATTAATAGGAATTTATTATTGTCACCTGGATAAAATCATCATTTCCTTGAATTCTCTTATTAACAACATCCGGCTATTTAACTTGGTTCCCCAGTTTCATTTAGAATTTTTAAGCTGTACCCTGTGTCTCAAATTTCAACCAACAATAGCATGGGATTCTGATTTTATTCAAAAAAGAGTGGGTTTCATTGATTGTCAGTGACACTTTAAATAAAGACATAAAATGACAACTTCCCTTTCTATAACTTCATGTCAGTGGAAAACGCCTCTTAATAGTTCAAAATGATGTCGTGTGATCACTTTCGTCCAATCAAAGATCATTTTTTGGGTTGAATTTGGCACTTCTGGCATGGTTTCTAATATCCGCCATTCTTGCGCATGCGCATTGACAGTGCGTAAGCGCTTTTGTCCAAAATAGAGTATCAGAGGGGTTATGTTTTTTAAAATAATTGTGAAATGTTTATACCATATTCGCTACCATGAACATTGTTAGTTAGTATTAGCGTTGCAAAGTTGGGTTGCCAACTTTGATAAATACAATATAGTAGAATTCAATAACGATATAATAACAATATATATAACATAATAATAAAATACATTATAGGGGAACGAAAATACGGTTTTTTAAACTTTTGGCGGGAATACATTCTAGTACAAAGCCTTTAACGAAAGAAGATTTGTAAATTATGGAGTTTAGACGAATGGTTAGATTTTAGTGTATAGTACAAAGCTTTGTTGATGGTCTTTGCTTGCGCTTGGAATTTCGAATTTTTCGATTTTGTATAAACAACACTGCCGTCTAATTTTTAATTTCCCCAAAAGTTGATGTTGTCATTGAATCCCCATCCGGCAACCACCAAAAAGCTAGAAAAAAAAACCGGATGATGTATGAATAACTGGTCAGAGGCAACCCTATAGCGTTGGATATAGTTTTTTATTTTTTTTCCCCAGAGGCACTTCGTATGGAAGACATGGTCTTACAAACTTCGGAGGGGGCTCATTTGATTGGAAATCGGATTTTCTAGTGCCCTTTTTAAGAGTCAAAGTGATTGAAAGGCAACTATCTGCCCCATGCTCTCTTTTCCCCAAATGTATCCGACTAAAATTTCGAGATAACTATTTTGTTCAAAATAGTCAAAAGGTCATATAACTATAACTCTGGGGTTGATAAAACCCCCTCAGCCCGGGGCAAGGGTTGTAATTTATACAAGCTGCCCATTGTTAACATATAAGGTTTTTACGGAAAGGGTGGTCATATAAACTTTAGAAGAAACTCATTGGATTGGAAATCGAAATTTCTAGTTCCCTTTTTAAGTGTCAAAAGTAGTCGGAGGGTAACCAGCCCCCTCCCCAACACCTTTTCCCCTAAATGTATCCGATCAAAATTTTGAGATAGCCATTTTTTTTAAAAATAGTCTCAACGCCAATATAACTCTGCCTCTAGGATTAACAACGCCCCCTCCCCCAGCTCCCGCGGCAAGGGTTATAAGTTGTCCTAGTTACCCATCGTTAGCATATAATTTTTTTTATGGAAGGGTGGTTGTATAAGCTTTTGAGGGGGCTCATTCGATTTGAAATCGAATGTTCTTATGCCTTTTTAAGAGTCAAAAGTGATCGGAGGGCAACCAGCCCCTCCCTCAACGTCATTTTCCTCCCAAATGCATCCGATCAAAAATTTAAAATAGACATTTGTTCAAAACAGACGAAAAATTAAATAACTATAACTCATGGGTTGAGAAAACCCATCACAGCCTCCGGGGCAAGGGCTGTAAATTTTGCAAGTTGACCCATGTTAACAAAAAGTTTTTTTTATTAAAAAAAAGAGGACTTGTTCAATTTGGGATGGTTTAAAATATAACTATATTAATTTCTTGACGTCTCAACATTTTTTTTATAGTTATAATTGTAAAAAAGAAGATGTTTAAGATAAACTTTGTTTTCAGTAAAGGGCAAATGATAATGTGCCCTTTAGAATGTTTAGGGGATGGTAGCCCCTTTGTGTTTCAAAACTATTTGTCGTTGAGCACATTTGTCTCTGTTGAATTTATATCTCCCTTGTCTTGTAATATTGGTTCGCTTGTTTGATTTCATTTAAAGTCTATCATATCTCGGATTGGTCTTCAAACTTAACTCTAACTCATATGTAACCTTTCTCATCGTGTTTGGAAACCTGAGTTCAGTCAGTGTTTCAAGGGAAGTTGTTCAGACCGAGTCTAAGATTGTTTCCGTGCCGTGTGGCATCCAAAGGAAGGCAGCTTTTCGGATTGTTCTACTTCTTGTATTAGTAAATGTTTTATATAATTCAACTATATGTCTACATATAATAATTAACCACACCGTTTATATAAGTAAACAAAACGAAGACCATCAAATTATACTGCGCAATGTTTAGTTCGTAGATAGGTTGTTAAAAAAGAGAAAAGCAAAGCTAATATTTTTAAAGATGCTAATCAGCAAGAATTTGGCACAATTTAGGTTTCATCACAGGGGCGTCAATTCACATAAAAGTAGGGGAAGGGGGCGTATTTCTGGAAATCTAGGGGGGATATATTTCTGGAAATCTTGGGGTGCAATTTTGGTGATTTTTTTTCAATTTTTTAATGAAAATTTTGAAAAAGGATGTTTTTCAATGAAAATATAAAAAAAAGTTTTAAGGGAGGAAAGAAACCAAGGAGGAGGATAATTGCTCCCGTGCCCCTTCTATTGACACTCTTTTTTCGCTAAATTCCCTTTTTATTCGTTATAGTCCTGTTGAACATTACATTGTAAAAGACCAGGCATGTGGACAGGATTTTTTTTTTGGTACTCCTGTATTAAACGCACTCTTTTATATACTGTTAGTTCGGTTGATGCTAATAAAATAAAATCAAAAAGGATGAATATATAAAAGTTTAGAAATAAATTTGGGCTATATATTTGCACATTAGCGGGAGTGGAGGGTAAAGCATAGCATATATTATTACGTAATCTAACCTAACCTAGGTACCTTTCCCTCCCACCTAAACCCCAAAAACAAACAGTTTAAGTATCAAATACGCAATGAAAAACCATGCTATACATTGTATTACCCTATAGCGGTGTCTTCAATTAAGCCTTCAAAAACAGGTTTTTTGTGACTGGTTTTCATTGCAGTAGCCTGTATAAAAGAGTGCGTTTAATACAGGAGTACCTCTTCTTTTTTTGGAGGGGGGTGGATATGAAGTAGAATGAGCTGCAGGCAGTAATATGAAAATGTCTAAGATTTATATGAATAGTTCCAAAAAGTTGAAACATCGGTGTGGTGACCAAAAACCCACCCTCCCACTTACACGCCTACAACTCTCTGGACTGTGGAAAATTTTATTGATGATCTAATGCTCGAATCCATATTCTGAGTGGAAAGGCCTTTTCGTTAACCTTTTATGAACTTAACTATCCAGAAATTCTTTTCTTTTGATCACCTTTGAACTGATTCATGTTTGCGAACAGTTTATCATTCAGTAAACACGCCTCTGCTGGATTTATAGTCCCTTTATCCAGTTATATGAATTTGCTTATTTGATCTCTTCTTAAATCAGCCATATTTCATCTTTGCCTCGAACTCGATTCTACGCCACATGCAATCTTTCTCACCGTACCTGGAAACCTCAATTCAGTTTATGACGAGAAGTAGACAAGGTCGAATCTAAAGGATTTTACATTAATATGTGGCACCTTAAAAAGGAGAAATAAATAAACAAGTGACTAAAGGGATTGCTGCATTTCCCAACTAAGTAATAGCCTATATTATTTTTATACTTGTGCATATATAAACGGCAATCAATTGCATTTGTGTGAAATCTTTTTCTAGTAGTATTGAAGCAGCAGTTTAGCCAGGCACTTACTCAGGGAGCGTAATTATTTACCATATGATTATTTATTATTATGTAAATTATAATTAATTGTATTTCCGTAAAAGTTGTTCTGTGGAGAATCTTTGGAAGTTGCAGTCTAGCCAGACTTGTAATCAATACAGGGAGGGAGGAGGTTGGTTCTACCACTCTGAACACTTGATATTTTTCTGATAAATTTCCTACAACTTATATTGTACTTATTTTTTTTGTCAAATTTGTCTTCCACTTGGAATAAATTCCTTGTTCGTGTCTTAGTCCTACGGAGTTTCATAATCTTTTGCTAACTTGATCTTTTTAACTTGCTCTTGCTAATTTAAGCCGTGTCTTCATTATGGCTCATTTAGGCCAAGTAACCCGTGCTATTTTATTTTCTCTGGCAGCTCCAGTCTCCATTGGTGCGTTAAGGTTTAAGAGGCAGTTCAGGCACATTTGAAGTGGCGTTAATTTCAGGAAAAATTCAAATCCAGTGAAGGATAAGCTGTTTTCACTCGGCCGACTTCGCCTAAAAGCCATAACGACGACTCGGTTTTAGGCCTATTCCAGTTTGGTTAAAGCAGAACTCCGGTGCTGGACGCCTATGATATTGCTCGCCAAAAATCTGTCGCAAAAGCAAATTGCTTTTATGATTTAAACAATATTAAAAGATAAAATTTTTTATGTAAAAAAATTAATACCTACTAGTCATTACTAAATTCGGTTTTCAAATAACCTATTAATAAACCTATTAATAAGCATTTTCAAAATAAACCATGAACCATTGATCAAAGTAAAGATTGTGAGAGATATTTTGGCGAAAAATAGGCGTTCGACAAAAGGGCGGCGCTTAAGTCGAATAGGAATACCACTAACTGCTGCCAATCCGCGATAATAGTAATTATAAATTGTCAATGATTATACGAACTAAAAACTCCTAAAAAGTTACAAAAACGATTTAATAAAATAAATGGAAAGGACATTTTTTTTGTAATTCTGTAGAACATGTCCTTATTTTTTGGGGGCGATCACCCACCCTTTGTCACGTGGTATACATGTCACACCACTATGCGTGGTACACTTCGCCATGCCATGTCTCTTTATGCCACGGTTGGCTTGTGCCGCCAGTATTTTTGAAAGTGGCTGAACCTTTGATTTTTACATTGCACATTTGCAAACTTACGAAGTTTAAAGTCAGTCAAATTTTTGAAATTATAATGGTAAAATATTAGCGTTAATCATCTAAATTTTGAATTTAGTAGGTAGAAATAAAAAATAAACATAAAATTTAATCGAGTTCTTCCAAGGTTAATAGCATGTTTTTTCAGGCTTTATTCTAAAGCAAGGCCGTATCCAGGATTTTATTGGGGGGGGGTTATTATTTTTTGGAGGGGGGGTATTTTTTGGGAATGGAGGAATGACATGAATTAAAGTTTGATGAGAAGAAGGCACATACCCGATTTTTATTTTCTTACAGAGGAGATTCGACATTTCTGGGAGAAGCACATTAAAAATGCCAGAAATGTGAATTACGTGGGAAATAGAAGAAGGAATAGCAAAAAATACCAAGTATCTCCTGATTTAGGAGGGGAACGGGTCTCCTTTCCTCATCTCATATCTTATTCTCCATTTAATTCATTTAATGATTTATTTATAACCCACAAATGAACATTAGAAATGCCGCTGCTGAGTAATCATAGGTAGCGCAATAGCGCTGCCTAAGTAAAGAACGATGTTGGCACAATGTATTATTTTTTTTTTTTTTTTTTTGGTTTCTTGGTCTTAGACCAGGGCACTTCGTATCGAAGGAGTTGTTGTAGAAACTTCGAAAAGGGCTCATTCGATTGGAAATTGGAGTGGCTTTTGCCCTTTTTAGTCGAAAGCGATTGGTGGGTAACTAACACCCCTTCCACGCCCACCATTTCCTCAAACACATCCAATCAAAATTTTGAGATAGCCATTTTGTTCAGCGTAGTTGATTTCCAGATAGATACCAGGTTTTTGAGGAGGACACTCCCACAGCCCTCAGGGCAAGGGTTGTAAGTTATGCCATGGGGGGATATAAGGTTTTTTATAGAAAGCATTGTCGTGGAAACTTCAAAAAAGGCTCGTTCGATTAGAAATTCAAAGGGCTAGTGCCCTTTTTAATAGTCAAAAGTGATTGGAGGGCAACTAACCCCCCTCTCACGCCCACCTTTTCTCCAAACCCATCCATTCAAAATTTTGAGATAGCCATTTTGTTCAAGGTAGTTGAAAGTTCTGGAAATTAGGTCTTTGAGGATGACAACCCCCCCCCCACTGCCCTCAGGGCAAGGGCTGTAGTGTATGCTCTGGGGGCATATAAGGTTTTTTTTTATTGAAAACATTGTCGTAGAAACTTCAGAAAGGGCTCATTTGATTGGAAATTGAAATGGATAGTGTCCTTTTTAATAGTCGAAAGTGATTGGAAGGCAACTAACACCCCTTCCACGTCCACCATTTATCCAAACACATCCAATCAAAATTTTGAGATAGCCATTTTGTTCAAAGTAGTTGAAAGGTCCGGAAATTATATCTAAAAGGATGACACTCCCCCACAGCCCTCAGGGTAAGTGTTGTAAGCTATGCCCTGGGGGCTTATAAGGTTTTTATTGAAAGCTTTGTTGTAGAAACTTGAAAAAGGGCTCATTCGATTGGAAATTCAAAGGGCCAGTGCCCTTTTTAATACTCAAAAGTCATTTGAGGGAAACTAGCCCCCCTCTCACGCCCATCTTCTCCCCAAACACATCCAATCAAAATTTGTAGATAGGCATTTTGTCCAACGTGGTTAGAAGTTTAAGAAATTAGGTCTTTGAAGATGATAACCCCTCTCAGAGCCCTCGAGGCAAGGGTTGTAAGTTATGCCCTGGGGGCATATAAGGTTTTTATAGATAGTGATGATGTAGAAACTTCAAAAAGGACTCATTCGATTGGAAATTAGAAGGTCTTGTGCCCTTTTTAATAGTTGAAAGTTATTGGAGGATAACTAACCCCCCTCTCACACCCACCGTTTCCCCAAAGACATCCAATCAAAATTTTGAGATAGCCGTTTTGTTTGACGTAGTTAAAAAGTCTAGAGATTATGTTTTTGACGATGACACTCCCCCAACAGCCCTCAGGGCAAGGGTTATAAGTTATGCCCTGGGGGCATATAAAGTTTTTTTTATATAGAAAGCGTTGTCGTAGAGACTTCAAAAAGAAATAATTCGATTGGAAATTGAAATGGCTAGTGCCCTTTTTAACAGTCGAAATTGATTAAATGACAAGTAACCCCCCTCTCACGCCCATCATTTCCCCAGACACATCCAATGAAAATTTTGAGGTACCCATTTTGTTCAATGTAGTTGAAAGGTCCTTAAATTATGTCTTTGAGGGTGACAACCTCCTCACAGCCCTCAGGTCGAGGGTTGTATATTATACCCTGGAGCATGTAAGGTTTTTATAGAAAGCGTTGTCGTAGAAATTTCAAAAAGGGCTCATTCGATTGGAAATTGAAAGGGCTAGTGCCCTTTTTCATAGTCGGAAGTGATTGGAGGGCAACTAACGTCCCTCTCACGCCCACCATTTCCCCAAACACATCCAATCATAATTTTGAGACAGCAATTTTCTTCAAAGTAGTTAAAATTTCTGGAAATTAGGTCTTTGAGGAAGACCCCCCCCCAGACCAGGGCAAGGGTTGTAAGTTGTGTCCCGGGGCATATAAGGTTTTTATTGAAAGCGTTGTCGTAGAAACTTCAAAAGGGTTCATTCGATTCGAAATTGAAAGGGCTAGTGCCTTGTTTAATAGTTGAAAGTGATTGGAGAGCTACCAACGCCCTTCTCACGCCCATCATTTCCCCAAATGCATCCAATCAAGATTTTGAGATAGCCATTTTGTTTAACGTAGTTGAAAGTTCTGGAAATTAGGTCTGTGAGGATGACAACCCCCTCACAGCCCTCAGGGCAAGGGCTTTAATTTATGCCCTGGGGGCATATAAGGTGTTTATAGAAAGCGGTGTCGTAGAAACTCAAAAAGGGCTCATTCGATTGGAAATTAAAAGGGCTAGTCCCGTTTTTATTAGTCGAAAGTGATTGGAAGGCTTGATATTTTTATAGTAAATATCGATGTGGGTACTATGTATTACCCAATAATACTATGTATTATTATTATTATTTTTTTTTTTTTAAAACTGGGCACTTCGTATCGAAGGAGTTGTCTTAGGAACTTCGAAAAGGTTTTTTCGAAAGGGGATTTCGAAAGTGATTAGAGGGCAACTAGTCCCCCTTCCACGCCCACCCTCCCATTTGCCCATTATGTTGAAAAACTAAATGTTGCCTTAAGATCAAATCAAAATGCACTGTGTTAATGCTAATTCCCAATAAGGCATCTCAGCAGTATCCCAAGAATGACTGAGGGTATTATGTTCAAACTTTCGGGGCTACTTCTGCTCTTAAAATTTAACCAAATCAAAGTAGCGTAAGTGTATCCAAGCTATCAAAGAAAGTAAACAGATTTTTTTTTTGTGAATGGTATCAAGTTTTCTATTTCAGGTCAACTAGAGGAGGTATGAAACTGAATAAAACACTACTATTTGTGTCCAGATTTTTAAAAGTGTGTATGTTGTTAAAAATTGCTGAAATTTTTTTCCAGCATACAAATAGCAGGCCAAACTATAAAGTCTTAAAAAAAGTAAAAAGACTTAAAGAATTAGTTTCGTTTTTCCTGAAAAGACTATGCCAATATAAAACGAACAGAAATTAATTAAAAAACTTTTTCCACAAAATAAGTTTTTCAAAGAAAAGTAAAGAACTCCATTAAAGCAAAAATGAGCAAAAATAAAATCAAATAATCTACCAAGTGTGAAACTACCACAAATCAGCATCGATAAATAAATGAAACCCAAAACGAACAAAAATTACAATAAATAACCGAGTCAACTCAAAACGAGCCGAAACTAACATGAGTAGGGCTCAAAATCCCTATGCCTTCCCAGGGCCAGAACATAATTTGCACTTTACAGAAAAAAATACAAATAAATGTGCATTGTCAGTTTAATATACATATACTGATATTTGTTAATCAAAATGTTAATATTATTTGATTTTTTAAAGTTATAAATGTAAAAACACTTATATTTTTTCAGTAAAATATTTTTTCAGTAAATTGTTTTAGGTTTCATTTATTTATCGATGCTGATTTGTGGTAGTTTCGTGCTCGGTAGATTATTTGATTTGATTTTTGCTCATTTTTGGTTTAATGGAGTTCTTTACTTTTCTTTGAAAAACTTATTTTGTGGAAAAAGTTTTTCAATTAATATAAAATAAAGAAATAAAACAAAATAACCAAGAAACAATTATCATCGATATCAATCACCGGGACAATAAATTACAATATCAAAAATCATTACGAAATATTAATACAAAAAACAAATAGACAATTTAACCAATATGACGATGTCCCATATTTTCCTGCATAGTTCATAAAATTTGCCTGTTTTTTCTATTTACTGAATATCCCTCCCCCCATCCAAAGTAAACATCTTCACAGATGTATGCATTAACTACAAGTTTAGTCTTTAACGGCTTTAAACAGCCCGACTCTGCGTTAGAATGCTGTACTGATTCAGAGGATATTAAGAAACTTGTTCTCAGGGCTTGATGGATGAATAATTTTTATTTTTTTTCAAAATTCGTCATAGAAAAAAAAGGAAAAAGACGGAGCATTAAAAAAAGAAAAAAGGAAAGAAAAGACGAATGGAAAGTAAACCGTTGAAAACGCTGCAAATGCTTCGATCAAATTCAGGACACAATATCGAATTTCAATATACGAAAACAAATACTTAAAACAAGTAGAGATGCCATAATATCTCCGGGGGGGGGGCACCATATATGGGCATAGAACCACGTGGTTAATGGGGTCAATGACCTCTTTCTCCAGGTGTGTTTTTGGCACGCCCTCAGCGAATGTTATGATCCGGAAATAGTATTTGTTGTTGTTATTCGAGCCAAATGTTATGAGGTTCCGGGAAACAGTTAATTAATGTCTGGCAGATGACGTCAAGTTAATTAATGTCTTTGCATTTCCAAAGAGAAAAGTCTCCGAGAAACAGTTAAATCACAGATGATGTCATGATTGATTGATTGACATGGAAGGGGAATTAATTGGAGTTCTAACAAGAGAATTGATTCACGGGCAGATGTTTTGATCTTAGCGTAGGAAAAGGTTTCCAAATAATTTGAAATGCATTAGCGCAGAGATGCCAAACAAAAGGAACATGCTGAAATTCCGTTTAGGGATTATTTGGGCGAAACCGTTTTAGCTATTTTATGGAATTATTTCGGCGAAACAGCTAGAGACATTATAAAATATGATTTTTGAAGAGATTTTGGAAGAGGTTTTGAGTGTGGTCGTTATAATACACAAGTTTCAATTGAACAGTGTTGTGAGGTCCTCTACCCCAACCCAAAGGGCCCCGATTGCTCTACCCCAACCCAAAG
>JAQQPU010005470.1:21276-47094 GCA_029168905.1 Artemia sp. Kazakhstan ARC1039
CATAAATTTTATTTTTCTAATCTTATTTATTGTTCAAGGAAAATAAGAACAAAAAACACAAGTGTTGTAAGAAGCCACAATAAGTACAATGAATACTAACTGTATGCTAATAAAACATGATATTTCTATGGTTTTTATTTGCCAAAAAAATGGCGTCTAATCTCCAATTTTAAAACCCTGAAATTAGAAGATTGAAGTAACTATTTAGGAAAAGAGGTTCTTTTAGGAAGGGGGCTTGAAAAATAAAAAAATATTATAGTTACTCAAAAACAGGTCGTCCCTACCAGAAATATTGAAACAATTGGGACAAATAGGTGGACTTGCTTTTCGTGCGTGTAGCCTACATATGTAAATGAAGTTTTAAAAAGTATTAGAACACAACATATTTAAAGTCCAAAACTGTTAGTGCATTCATGAAGGAAGTTCTACCTAATTCATGGAGTGAAATGTTTAAAAATAGTTGCTAATTGTTCTACAAATGTTTAGTTTTCGGCCGGAAAAATAGCGGACCGATTTTACTGGGTTTTGCTTTGTTTATTGTTCTAGGCTTTCACAAAAAAGTCATCCTTAGACACCTAGTGGTAGCAAAGAGTAAGCGAATAACGGTCCATTCCAATAGTAACAAAAATAGTAAAAAAAATAGCAAAAAAATAGTAAAAAAAATTTTACGACAATATACACACCATAAGGTATGTTTATTTTTGCCCACTTACAACCAAACACAAAAAAAAGAAGCGCACAAAAAAAGAGGACACAAAAGTGCACACAAACGCAGACTAAAAAAATAAGCAGAGTAGGGAAATAGAAAAGAAACAAACTGAAAAAAAACAATTCTAAACTATGCAAAATATATCATTAGTCCAAGTAATGTTCGGAAATAATGGCGAGTGGCAAATAGTAAAACGTATTATTTACATTAAAGCGGGGGATCCCTACGAGCTCTGAACAAACAGGTCACATTAGAATGCGTCATCCATAAACACTCCCCATTACATAAGAATTAAGAATTATCGAAAAACGTCTTGGAAAAAAAAAGTCTTGAAAGCCATGAATAAAAATGTCTTTAAAACATCTTGGGATGTTTTGAAGCGTCTTGAAACGTCATGAAGAGAGATGTCTTGAAATGTCTTGAAAAAATGTCGTTGAATAAAATGTCTAAATAAAATTCCTTTACCTGGCGCTGTCATTACGTAAGACCCACGTGAGTGCCGTCCTCAGTTAAAAGCGGGGATCCCCCACGATCCCCGGATCGCACTCATGATCATACTCGGATCGCACTCGGATCATACTTCATGAGAACTAGCGGGTTGGGAACAAGAATTTTTTGCGAAACCAAGCTATTCTTGTAAAACAGCAGGAAACTTAATAGAAACTTCAAATAACGATGAAATTCCTAACGAATCTTCTACTGCTTTGTTTTAGACAGCGAGCCCCAAAGTGACGAAATTCGCAACGCGCAATGCATTGCCAGGAACCAATACGATTTTAGCAAGCGTAAAGCGCACTTTGATGCAGCAAGTTTGCCATAGTTGAGGCAAAAACCTGATATGGCGTGACCTACCGTACGCATACGAGTGTTAAGCTTCTTTGCACCCTCAACGAGACCTACATACTTAAGTAGTTTGTTGTGCTTACAAATACAACAGATAAATACGATGTGGCTTTAACACGGGTATTTAAACAAGAAAAAGTCTTCGTAACATTAACCACAACTCCCATAAATCTTAGAAATTAACTCAGTTAAAATTTACCTGTAACGCAGAGGTGTCAATTTTTCCAAAGAGATCGTACCAATGGTCGTAGAATAGAAAGATTCTAAATTCATTTTACCAACAAACAACTACTGTTAATGGCAACCGTAATGGAAATACTTGATATAGGGGAACCGGACAAGAGGAGTCAAATGACCCCACAGCAAAAAGGGAGCACTGAAGTCATTTTAGTTTTTGACGTTTTACTTTTCGAGCAATTTTAGTTTAATAGTCTATCTATATAATTGGTAATGTCGGTAACTCAAGAAAAACCATTTGTGGGAAACGGATTTATTTGTATATATGAATTCCAAAAAAAAGTATAAAACCAAATAACAAGCCAGGATAGCTCAGACGGCAAAGCATTACACCCCTAATCCTAGAAGTATGAGTTCGAGCACAACATTACGCTTTTCTTCCGTTGCTAAAGATTAAAATATAAAAAAATAATGTCACTTTTCAGGCAAACGTTAGCTAGTGAAAAAAAAAAATCGATTTTAGATTTTTTTTTTTCGCAGGCAGATGGATGGAAAATTCGATCAAGAGGGAAAGGGGCATTTCCTCCGTAAATGCAAGTTTCCAAAGCTTTGTTTTGACAAAACTGCCCTGTTTGTCTCATGGCTAGGCATGGGCGCCAGCAGGGGGGGGGGCATGGCCATCCTGGACATTTGGGAATATAAAGTAATTATAAGGAAACCAAAGAAAAGAGGGCAGAATAGGGATAAAACATAGAGAATATGTGTGTTGCCCCATTGTTGGCTGCCTCCCAATAGATTTTGACCATTAATAAATAAAAATTTGTGATATTAATAAAGAGTTCTAATTTGTGACTGACCGACCCCTTTCGAGTTTTCCACAAACATTTTTTCTATATGACCTGGCTGAAGCAACGAAAAATTCAAATTCTTCATAGTAATGAGTGGTAAGTAAATAACGATCCTTGTCAATAACGACAGTATAAGAGCCTAAGTGTTAATAACATTCAATAAAGAATCAGCTTCTTATGGTGATCGTAAATATGAATTTGTTTATTAGTAATTAATGCAATTATTAGTACACAAGAAAGTTCAAATAATTAAAGAAAACACAAGGAAAACACCTTAATAAGGGCCAGTTTCGGTAAAAATATGCCGTCAACTTTTGCTTGCATTCCAAGAGTACCCAAAAGCTGATATATTAAGCCACTATAATCAGAAATGTTTCCCCTGAACGGAAGGCTGGGAATTTCTGTATTTTTGCCCAGAACGGAACGGACACATTTTTTGTGTTTTATTATCTTTTTTTCCAGTAGTGATTGTATTTATTTAGTTGTCACTTTGAAAAAGATTTATTTTTTACTTTTATGAAGTATAAAGGTGTCAAATATTTTGGTTTTTGGTATCAAAATTAAATTAAAAATATAGACTTAAAAATTTTTATCCGATTTTCTTAATCTTAGTTTTAATGTTTTCCTTTGAACAAACTACTTCGATAATGCGTTACTTTTTATAAACACTGAGTCTAAAGGCATTAAATATTTTGATGTTTGATAACCTAGTTCAAAACTATCCATATTGTTTTAAAATATCCGTCCAACGCTTCGGCATTGCTCAAAAGAACTGTATGCTGGGAGTTAACATCTTAGTTTCTGTGAGTAGGCTATTGTTTTGTGTATTTTTTGTAATTACTTACTTTTTTTAATTTTCATACACTTTTACTTTAATTGGCATACTTTTTCCATTGCCTTTAGAAAAATGTTAGTATGTAAGCTTCATGAATAAAGAAATAAAAAACAAGTTTTTTTTCATCTGAAAATAAGGAGCAACATCGAAACTTAAAACGAACAGAAATTATCACGTATATGAGGGGGGTTGCCCCCTCTTCAACACTTCGCTCTTACGCTACAGCTTTACGGCACTTTAAAAAAAAGATACTTCTTGTTCTAATAAAATGACCCTTGTGTTTCAGGAGTCGTTTTTAAAGAATTCGGACAAAATTTAAACTGTAGTGTAAAGAGCGAGGTGTTGAGGAGAAGGCAACCCCCCTCATATACGTAATAATTCCCAATAAAAAATAAAACAACGGGCAAATTTTATAACTTAAAACCTTTCCCAAGCGGTTTTAGGGTTCATTTTATGTCCAAAGACGTAGTTATTGGGCCTTTCAACTATGCTGAACAAAAAAGCTATCTCAAAATTTCGATCGGACGATTTTGGGAAAACAGTGGTGCGGGAGGGGGCCTAGTTGCCCTCCAATTTTTGGGGTCACTTAAAAAGGGCACTAGATATAAAATGAACCATCTCCCGACGTTCTAGGTCCACTGGGTTGATACGATCACCCCTGGAAAAAAAACCCTAAAAACACAAAACAAATAAACACGCATCGGTGAACTTTCTTTTGGCAAAAATGACAAAATTCCACATTTTTGAAGATATGAGCTTGAAACCTCTAAACCTCTACAGTAAGGGTTGTTTGATACGCTGAATCTGATGATGTGTTTTTCATTAAAATTCTGACTTCTAGGAGCTCTTTCCCCCTTTTTCCAAAAATCAGACAAATCTTCTCAGGATCGTAGCTTTTTATGGGTGAGACTAAACTTAATTAAACTAATATATTTGGAATCAGCATAGTAAGCCAATTCTTCTGATTTAGCTATTGGTATCAAAATTCCGTTTTTTAGAGATTCGATCACTATTGAGTGGGGTCGCTCCTTACTTACAGTTTGTTACCACGAACTGTTTGATTATCCATCAAAATCCAAATAGCAAATCCGAAATATTGATAGTTTTTCTGCGCTACCAAAACTTTAGAGTTTCATGAAATGTAATTAAACAAATAGAAAAGGTTTTTCCACTAAAGTAAGGAGCAAGTTTAAAACTTAAAATAAATATAAATTACTCTGAAGGGGGACTGCCCTTCCAACGCTTTGTTCATTAAACAAAAGTTTTTAAGTACTTTGAAAAATCTTTTTTCTCCAATTGCTTTTTTCTTGAAAATTTGGAAAAAATGCTAAACTTCACAGCAAAGAGTAGGGAGCTAAGGAGCAGACAGCCCTTTATACAGATAATATTCTGCTCAAATACGCTCCAAATCTGTTCCTTGCTTTCAGTTGAAAAGCTCTTTTTTATTTATTTTCTGATTGTTTTCCAAATCATACCTAGGCCTAACCAAAATATAAGTTAGGGTACCGATCCCTTAAATTCCTGGTTAATTGCTTTTAAAATGCGTAAATCAATAATTTTACGTTGATTAGTTCCCTCCTGCGTTTAAATTTGCAATTTCAAGTTTGGATAAAATTTGAATATAACTAAAAAATTGGCGATGAATAGTAATTTTGGCAAAAAGTCCTTGTAATTATTGCTACTAAGGATATTCGGTTGGATGAACAGGAGTATTATTGTTTGTATGGATGGAAATTCTGTGAGATTTTTGACCTTCTACATAACTGAAGCCGTCACAACCTCTACAATAGGATTTTCTTATCGAAAAATACATTACATACATTTGTTTAAATACACTGAAGTACTTCATATGAATAGAAAAAGAAAAAAAAATATTACTATTTAAAATTGCTGTAAACCAAGTTCCTAGCAGTATTTGCCACCCCAAAGAAATTTTCTGGCGGGGTTAATGATGACCTGCCTTGCCTTTTACCTATGTGCTTTTAGATATGTGAATGTAATATTTAAGCTGTATAGAGAAACATTTTAATTATTTCCTACTCCCCCTACCTCTTTCAACATTGATTTGAAGCCCCAGGAAGAGTAAGCAGTTTGGCCATTAAAATGCACTTTTGTAGGAATCTACCCTACCCCCACCTAAACAATGACTCATCCCCCTTCATTATAGTTGATACGCAATTGCAGATCACCAAACGTAGCCTAATTTCATCAAAAATAAAGCGAATCAACTTGGTTAAATCCAGTACTACCACCGTGTGGCATTACTTCTTTTGCAACTGGGAAACCTAAAATATAGTTATTGATACTTTTAAATCAATTAGCTTCTCAGAATTTTAAATTGATTGCAAATTCGTCCTCTTCGGGATCCCCCCACAGCTCCAGGGGAAAGGTCTTTAAGTTATAAAATTTGCCCATTGTCTACGTATAGTATTTGTTATTGGGAAGTATGCATACATTTTCGGATGGAGGATGGGGACGAATTTTCTGCTGTTTTTTTTTCCACGGGGGAGTTTTTTATGGAGAGGGAAGTTTCCAGGGGGTGAACTTGTCAGGGGAAATTATGCACTAGGGAAATTTGCCAGAATTCCTATACAAAATTCTTTTTATTTGTCTTGCTTTCTCTTTTTCGTCTCAATTTCACGCGTGGAGTTGTTAAGGGTAATTGTCCGGCGTAAATTTTCGCCGGGATTGAATTGTCTAGAGGTCATTTCTACGAGGAGGGGTATTTCTCCGTGGAGGTGGGGCCAGATTTCCTGTGATTATTTAAAAAAATGATCAGAAATTAAATAAAAACAAGTTTTTTCAACTGAAAGTAAGGAGCAACATTAAAACTTAAAAAAACGGAAACTATTACGTATATGAAGGGGTTTGACCCCTCCTCAATACCTCACTCTTTACGACAAAGTTTGAATTTTGTCCCAATGCTTTAAGAATGACTCCTGAAACACAATAGTCGTGCAATTAGAACAATAAGAAGCTTTTTTTAAAAGAACTAAAACAATTTAGCGTTATAATTAAAGAGCGAGCTGCTGAGGAGGGGGCAATCCCCTTCATATAAGTAATAATTTCTGTTCATTTTAAGTTTTAATGTTGCTCCTTACTTTCAGTTGAAAAAACTTGTTTTTTATATAATTTACTAAAGAAGCCTTGCACCAAGGTCACTTCTCCACAGTTACCACTACTTTAGAAGGCATGCTAGCCTATGTCTTACGCCCCTGTCACCCTAGACAAATCTTCAATACGTGCAAAAAAAAA
Organism: Artemia sp. Kazakhstan ARC1039; assembly: GCA_029168905.1. Taxonomy (NCBI): domain Eukaryota; kingdom Metazoa; phylum Arthropoda; class Branchiopoda; order Anostraca; family Artemiidae; genus Artemia; species Artemia sp. Kazakhstan ARC1039. The sequence goes on from JAQQPU010005470.1 coordinate 27,944, forward strand.
AAAAATGAAAAGCTGAAATTGGGATAAAAAATATTTTCAATTTAGCCTCTCTCTCCCTAGTAAAATTATTTGCTCTTGCGTCCTTCCACAAAATAAAATTGAGTTATAATCTTCAAACGAGGGTTGTCTATTCGGGGGGAGGGGTGAAAGTGTCCCGCTAGATTTTGAGAAGTGTTTTTCCCTGGTCTTTTGATAAAAAAAAAGCTAAAGAAAAACAAAATGCCTCTCCACCCCCCTATATCTTAAAAAATACTGCCTGGTTTTTCATTGAAAAAAAACAAAACAAAAAACACAGGTACCAAACACACTCGAGAAGTGAAGTCAGGTTAATCATAATGAAATATACCAAAATACAATGGAAATAAATACTTTAGAAACATTCTGGAAACTACAATGAAGAATTTTGGAAAGCAGACGGCCCAAAACGCATTACATTAAATACGTAATCTAATGCAACCTAACCTAACCAAGATGCCACCTCTATAAATCAAGTATTTAATTAAAATATACCCACATTGTAGTTTTTCCACAGAGCCTAAGCTAATTGTCTCTAAATACAGAGAGATAAAACCAGCTTTCTTGCATCTAAGAGAGCATACTTCTCGAGTGTGTTTGGTATAATACGTAAGTACCGTAAAGACAAAATGCCATTCCCCGTTAGGTTTCCCAAAATACCTTTTTTCTATCGTCACTACAAAATCAAAATTTTTTGTTTCCTCCTTGTATTCTGAATATTGGCACCATTTGTCTGAACTTCAGCATAGAATTGCTTTTCATTTAATAGGATATTTTAGATCTATAAGCTAGATGGTTTTAACTTAGTTACGCTTAAATATCTCACCACTTTCAATCACTAACATATTCACAATAAAAAAGGCTTCATCAAAATACCTGATAGTGAAACTAACTTAATTTCCGCTCCAATTCATAAAAATTGTTCTATCATTGCGGAGCTGTCACTGACAATAAAAATAAATTCAATATGCTACACACACACAGACACCGCCTCTTATTTAGTCAAACGTATTGTGTTACTTATTGTCTCTTAAAATCATTAAAAACAACAACATGCTATTGCACAAATGTGCCGTTTGGAGTGGTTCTTGATTACTGAAATTTTTCTGTATACTTGATGTTACTTCCAAATCAATATAATCCTGACGCATTCGCGGGAATGTTTCTTGAACTTTTCTTGGAGAATTAGAAAGGGCGAGGGCGGTAGTGTGGTGATTTTATCTAAACTCACTTGTTATTTTATTATATATTCCGTAAATTTAATGAATAACCTTGAACTCTGAAACCAGATGTAAGCCTGGGTGGTGAATTGCGCCCCATTGAATTAAATAGTTAGTTAGTTACCGGCGTTAAAGGTAAATAGATGTGAATCATTGTATGTTGTACCGAATAGAGTTAATAAAACTGTTTTTCTATATATGGATTACGGCAGGTAGTGCCTTGGCGAGTTTTATCAAGCTGTTTCAGGTCTTCTATACACTTGGCCCGGGGGAGGAGGTATTCCTCCGCAGAAGGTTTGAAAGTTGAACTATTTACAGGGTGGAAAATACCAATGATGGAACTCAGATTTTATTGTTGCCCCCCTCCAACATAAATTCTGTGCCTGGCCATGATTGCAGGCAGGCATATACGGAGAATTTTACCTGCGGGACATCACGTTGCGGCAAGGAGTGGGGGTGAGTTCACCCTAAGTTAAAAACAAGGTGTGGCAAATATTGGAATGCGAGAAAATCGTGACAATTTTTACCGTTTGAGTGAAGAGATACCTTGCCCTCTATTAGTGTACGCGCCAGATCTTATATTAGCAGTTGATATAAAATGAAAATGTAACGATGGGTAAAACGTTTCATTAAGAAGGTTTATGATGAGGGAGAAATCTTTAAATATTTAATAATTAAAGTTCAGTAACGAAAATACGGTGAAATGGTATGTCTGTAATTTGGGCTGTAATTTCATCGAGGGTGCCGCTCCTTACGGTTACCCCGCAGTACTGTTTACAGTCACATTTTTGGGTAGACAAAAATACACCCTAAGGGTGACGGGGCCACGCTAACGCCACTCTGAAGCCAGGATGGAGGGTTTTCTTTATGCCAATAGGACGTAAGAAGAAGTTTATGATAGAATCGAGACCCAGAACTATGTGGCAATACCGGAACAGGGCCAATCTTTTATACCCGTTTTTGAATAGATTGGAGTGGAAGAGGAGCGTAAAGAGCTCTGCTAGTCTAAGACGCCTTGGTACTACAGTGAGTTCTTATTAGTAGTGGCAGTAGTAACAAAGTCCTACTTTTATGGCTTAACATCCGGAAGCCTTTATCAACGGGAAAAAGAGGAAATAAACAAAAACAGGTTAAACAATTAACCCCATAAAAAGGCAAACACCATACACCATAACTGGAAAACACCATAAAAAGGCACGAAAAAATACAAATACCGATACCATGCAAAAAAAAGTAATAGGAAAGAAACCCATATTTGATAAAATAGTCGGTCCTTTACAATTGTAAGAAACTCACAGTGTATCAAATGTGGATTTCTCAGTTTTTTCTTCTTTCTATTTCTGTTTTTTCTCATATATGATGAGAATACAGTTGTTTTTTTCTATCTTAGTTTTTCATAGTTTCTTTTGAGAATAACTGCTCATAGTTCAAATTAGATTTAGTCATACTCTTTTAAATACGTTTTTTTCACATCTGTAAGTTTGATCTTTATGTAGAACTATCTTTAGAGACAGTTGTTTTTAACACATAATGATATTAGCCTTCAACTCCAGGGTAGCCCTAAAATCAAAATGAAAAAGAGCTAATTTAAAATTGACACCGACAAAACATTTCCAGTGCAGTGTAGTTGAAACCATTTAAATTTTGGTGGTAAAATAAGGTATTTGAAGAAGTAAAATCGTCTACTTCTTCTTTACTTTGTTGTTCCCTCCTCTTGTCCCCGCTCTGATTGATTGATTGGACAGAATAATTTTAGGAAAATCGCTTGTGAAGTCGCCGACGGTGTCTTAGGGAAGAAGTTAGTATGGTAAAGAAGCCATTGTTTATTTGTTTTAAATTATTCATTTTCGCAAATTCTTTTTGTTTTATAAACAAGGGACACCTCCTCCCTCTTAGAGAGGGATAAACAGAATGAGTTTATTAGAGACAAAAATGGTTTGAATTATTTATAAATGATTTTATTATGATATAAATGATGAATTATTATACTTGTAATCCTCGGGAGGAATAAAAGGATGATAAACTAATTAAACGGTCATTAATCCGATAGCATACATTTTTTGCCTTTTTTGAAACTACTCATTAGTAATCGACACCCGTTTTTTTTCCGTTTTTATACAGCAACCACATCACAGAGACGTCATGGATTTTTTTTTTTTTTAGATTATTAATATTGCTGCGCTATTTGTGTCTGCCGGAACCTAAAAAAATATACTTTTTGAGGCCCCAAACCTTTTTTTAAGGGACCAAATAAAATCAAAATATAAAAATTTCAATTCCTCTGTTCCATTGAAAGAAAAAATACTTCTATATCTTTCTCTGTCCAATTCTTTATTTAATTCTTTTGTTTCGTAGCTATTACCTCTCGCAGAAGAAGACATTGGAAATCAATCCTTTGTGTGATGTTGATGCAACTGATGCAACGGCAAGTCACAGCATAGCGCAAAGCGGCCAGGAGCCAATTAATAATAGTGATGTTGATGCACCTGATGGTACGGCACTAAAAAGTGATTTTAATCTTACAAAGACATGGATAGAGAGGGCTCGTGAGGATCTTTGCAAGTTTAATCTGGATGATGTAAATATCACAAATATGCTTCTGACAATTAAGTCCAATAGGAAATTGGACTTAATAGGAAGCTCTAAGGTTTCCTATTGTAAAATTTATTCTGGAAGTTTACCTCCAGAAACTACCCTCTCAATGTGAAAATCTTATCGTATAAAACAAAAATTAGTTATTATGTGTATGAAGGGGCAAAATTAAACCATAATACAGTCGATAGTGTGATGGAGGGGGAGATGAAGTTATGTCGGCATGGGCGTACGTAGCTTCTTGCCTAGGGGAGGGGGCAGCCATTTCTCTGATGAAGGGCGGGGGGGGGGGGAGCTGAAGTTATATTGGCAGTTCACAAAACCTTACATTGCCAGCAAGTTGAACTTCAACGGCTGCAGAAACTTTATACTTTCCAAGCAACATTAAATCGAGTTGATTTAACAAAATTAAGCAATAACTTGGCCGTATGCCAAATATTTCAATTGAATAGGTAAACTGCAGCTCTAGCACAATAGTTGCCAGATTAAGCAGGAATTATCCAGTACTACTACTACTACTAGCAACTCACCGCAGCACCAAGCCGCCTGAGGCCAACACAGCTACGCACGATCCTCCTCACCCCAATCTATTCAAAGCCTCCCTTTTTACACCCGCCCACGAAGTTCCCATTTCCTTTAAATCTTTCTTTATGACGTCCTCCCAACCCAGACGGGGACGACCTGCTTTCCGTTTAGCCCTAGATGGTTGGCCGAAAAGAACAATCTTCGGCAATCTGTCATCCTTCATCCGAACAACATGCCCTAACCACCTCAACCTTTCTTTCATTATAGACCTAGAAAGCGGTATTGAACCACATTTTTCGTATAGCCTATTGTTTGAAATACGGTCAGTCAGCCGGGTACCCAGAACAATCCTTAAGCAATTTCTCTGGAAAACATCTAGCAAATCTTCATCCGCTCTTCGGAGCGTCCATGCTTCAGAGCCATATTTGACAACTGTCATCACTGTAGCTTCTAATATTCTAATCTTGGTTTGCAGACTTATCCTCCTATTCTTCCAGACTTTTTTTAACTGTGAAAAAACGCCCTGAGCCTTGGCTATTCTATTTTTAACATCTTCACTGCTCCCACCATCTTTACTAATAATGCTATCAAGGTAAGTGAAGCTGCCCACCTGATCAATCTTTTCATTACCCAAAGTCACCTTTTCATCTTCACTTATTCCTAGCCTTAGTGACTTAGTCTTCCTAACATTAATTTTCAAACCAATTCTAGCACCCTGAACTCGAAAAACCTCTAAAACTCCATTCATTTTGCTCACACTTTCATCTAGGATGCTTAAATCATCAGCATAATCCAAGTCCAGGAGACTTTTTCCTCCCCATTTGATTCCGTGGTCTCCCATTGCCTTTCCTGTGCTCCTTAAAACAAATTTCATCAAAATAATCCATATAAAGGGGGATAGAACACAGCCCTGATTAACTCCTGATTTAATACAAAACCAGCTGCTAACCTCATTTCCTACCCTAACCGCAGCAGTGTTATTCTCGTACATAGCACTAATCACTTTAATGTATTTGTCTGGTATACCATACAAGGATAAAACCTTTACTAAAGCTCTTCTATCAACAGAATTGAACGCTTGCTCGTAATCTATAAAACTGAGGACCAAAGGTGTTTGAAAACTCAGGCACTTCTCAATTATTAGCCTAAGAGTGAAAAGTTGGTCGACACATCCTCTACCTTTTCTAAAACCGCACTGCTCTTCTCTTAAAACTTTGTCTACCGCATCTCTCAGTCTAAAAAGTATCATATTACTAAGTAATTTACTACCTACAGAGACCAGACTAATGCCTCGATAATTACCACACTCACTTTTATCACCTTTCTTATAAAGTGGCTTAATTAAGGTTTTCCTAAAATCGTTAGGTACTTCCCCTTTTTCAAAAATCATATTCATAATCTTCAATAACTTATTTCTAACCTCAGAGCCATCATATTTAAGAAACTCATTTACCACCCTATCAGCACCTGGAGCCTTATTATTCTTTAATCCTTTTAGTACTGTTGCTAATTCCTCCTCACAAAACAAATCTTCCTTCACATCCAAAGTATCACAAACTTTTTCATTTTCCTCTATATTTTTTCCTGCAACTCTATCTCGGTTAAGCAAGTTCTCAAAATGTTCGGCCCATCTCTCTTTAGTTTTTTCCTTATCGCTAATTGCGACCCCATTCCTATCTTTAACTGGGACAAGTCCAGATTGACTACTCCCTCTCAATTTGTTAACGTGCCAGTACAATATTTTACTATTATGCCGTCTAGCTGCATCTTTCAGATCCTCGGTAATTTTATCCATGGCCTCCACTTCACACCTCCTTAGTTCATATTTTAATGCTTTCTCCACTTTCTTTACATTTCTTTTGTTTTCATACGATCTATCACTCAGATAATTCTTGTACAAGTCCTTTCTCCTTTCTATTAAACATAAAGCTTTTTCACTAATATTCTTAGCTGCAGTTCTAGCTTTCTTCCCTAATACACCTTCAGCAACTTCACAAATTATTTTTCTAAAATTATTCCAACCATCTTCCACATTATCAAATTTTAAACTCTCAAGTTTAGTATTCAACTGTTCCTGGAAAGTTTCTCTCAAATTCTCATCCTGGAGTCTACTAACATCATAACTTCCCGGGAGGTAATTACCCTTCCGATATTTCAGCTTTAAATTAACCCTTGACACTACTAGATGGTGATCTTTACTTTTAACATCAATAACAGCACTCCTATATACCCTAGTATCTTGTATTGATCCTGCCAGTCTTCGATTTACTATAACATAATCAATAAGGTTTGCTGTCTTACCATCACGTGAATACCATGTTAGCTTATGAGCCATTTTATGACCAAACACCGTATTGGTTATAACTAGATTGTTATACCTACAAAATTGCAAAAGTCTGTATCCATTACTGTTTTCTTTTCCTACACCAAATTTACCTAAGCTGGGATACCATCTATCCTTATTTCTACCAACCTGGGCGTTAAAATCTCCCAGCAATAACATCATATTTCTACCTGGGACCTTGTCTATTTGCTCCTGTAACTGTAAGTAGAATTCATCTGAGTCACTAGTATCTCCATCAGTCGGTTCTACAGGGGCGTATACTACTATAACTGATACCTTGAACTTTCTAGTCATAAAATGAGCAATTAGTATTCTATTATTAATACCTTCCCAGCCTAAACAAGACTTAGCAGCTTCCTTATTCATCATGAGCCCTACTCCCTGTCTATGTACCCCATCCTTCCTGCCTGAGTAAACAAATTCTATATCACCTAATTTCATGCTTCCTACCCCTGGGATATGAGTTTCTGAAACTCCTAATAAATCCACTTCGAATCGTCTGAATTCGTCAGTCAAAATGTCGATACGATAGTCATTTTTTAATGTCGTAACATTCCAAGTTCCAATTTTCATGTTCTTTAAATCATTGAAATTTTTTTCGCCTCAGGAAAAGCAATGATCCCGGATACCAGTGCAGGACGGGGATCACATATCTTCTCAAGTCTACACCGAAGTGCTTAAGCCGGCTTAGAACCGGACAGCAAGAAGTCCCTGGGACCTCCATGAATGGAGGCTTTGTGCAATCCTGGGCCCATCTTGGTCACAACATGGTTTTCAGCACTTAGCGATGCTCTTCTATCAACAAGAGTCGAAATCCTGCACAGACATTCTCAAGCCTATTACCTCCGACTCATTATATATTCATGCCTACAAATATTATGCTACTACGGGGAGGCAACCCATAATAGATTTTTTGACAGTAAGTTGTCAAAAAAATAAATAAAAGAATAAACAGATGCAACCAAGGTTTTATTTATAAATGGCTTTAAGCAAAATTCATAAATCTATTCAGATCGACTAAAACAAGCCTCCATAAAGTATCGAATGTCTTTGGAATTTACGCTAATCTTCAAGGAGAAGTAAATTTCGTTGTGGTTTCAAATTTAAAAATGATATTAAGCTACCTGCAATTTAATTTTATGACTAATGTTCTTCAAAAATGAATGAATCGAACAAAGATGTTCGATTTTGTAGAAATTGTATATCAGTTTTAATTTTTTTCAAGCATTTATAGACAATGATTTATAACTGTGTTGCCGCGCAACACTACTGTTTTGGCAGCTGTTTTTTTTTCTCTCATGATAAGCAGTCTGTTTCTCCTGCGTGGTAAGAAATACAAAATCTGGGCATGGAAATCGTAAAACGGAGCAGAAGAATTTAAAGTAGTTTTCCAACAAAAACAAAATAGTCTGTTCATTTCTCATGTTGAACATTGTGTCAAAACACAATTATCCTAGCTGGGAAAGTATCAAACAATTTTATGGCCTACTTTTTCAGAGCATCAAAGTATCTATCTAAGAATTGGAGAAATCTAGAATCTCTTCTAGATTTCTTGGAAGTAATTCTGGGAAAGTAATTTTCAAACGCCAAATTCTGATTTTTTGCGTTTTTTTCTGAAATTTTTGATTTGATGCCTCCGGTATTTAAACCGCGCAATGCTATGAAAATTACGCAAGATAATATGAACTTTCTTGTATACAAATCATGCTTCGATCAATCAGAAATAATTTCTAAAGCTGTTACAAAGCATAAAGTTTTTGGAAATCCTAGAGACGACTTTTTTTTAGACAAAATGCAATTACGTATTTATCGCACGTAGGTGTACAGATTTAGTCTCCTAAGAACTGAAGCTCACATTACTTTTCCAGGAACAAAATCTTTCTGTTTTCTATTTCTAAGTATTAATTTTGCTTATTCTCTATATTTTACTTATCCGGCCGGGTTGGCCGATTCGGGGCTTCTCCTCTAATGGCATCAAAACAATATTTTCAGTGTGCCTCTCTGTTTGTTGCAATCCTCAGCAGTACTGAGTTGGGGTGGCCAGAAAAGATTCCCCACCAGCGTTTGGGAGGTCGTCCCCTTGGGCGAGAGGCATTTAGTCTTCCTTCAAAGGCTATTTTGGGAAGTTGAGCTTGGGATATACACTGAACTTGTGCTAACCATCGAAGCTGTCTCTACATTTTGCCTAGGTAAAAAGTCATAGCATCGAAACTGAACTTTTTAGAAATCAAATAGTATACTGATAGAAATTCATAATATTTCTTCCAAAAGTAAGTAAAATTCCAGTATCTCTGATAAATTTTGGGAAATAATACCGTAAATCCTGATTTCGAAAAATCGAAGTTCCGATTTTTCTATTTTTTCTAATATTGTCGATTTTGATGTTTATTATACTTTAAATGTTTAATGCCATAAAAAGTATGTAAGAAGACGTGCAATGTTCTATACCCTGATTTCGAAAAACAGAATTTCCTTTTTTTTATTTTTTCTAATATTGTCCGTGTTGATGATATTATACTTTAAATTTTTAATGCCATAAAAAGCATGCAAGAAGACATGCAATGTTCTGTATCTGAAAACGAACTGTACATTAAGAAATAATTCCTAAGGTTATCGTGCATTCGACTTAGCATTTTTTTTAGACAGGTAGAATCCTTTTTCTAAAGCAGAAAGACAGATCTTCATCTTTTAAGGACTAAAGCTTACATTGGTTGTCCAGAAAAAAATTCCTTCAGTCCATTTTGAAGTTTTCATTTTGCGAAATCTCTACAATTTGTCTAAGCTAAAATGCTCTAAATTCGAAGCTTAACTTCTTAGAAATCAGACAACTTCAGATACTGATCGAACTTTTCCTATAGAGATTTTATACTTATAGAAATTTCAATTTTGAAACTAAATTTCTAATAATTGAAAGAATTAAAAAAGTAAATAATTGAAAGAATTTTAAATAGTTAAAAAAATACACCACTTTTATTAAGTCTAAACAATGAACCGTTTCACGGATGTTCATTAACCGCAGTAATAGAACACAATCTTAATAGATGCAAACACAAAACAATGCGGATACAGGGTTTGACGATTACTTTGTGCTAACAGGACTTACTTTAAAAGTTCTCTAATTACACGTTGGTCTTACAAATAATTGCTTAGAATAATAATAAAATATCTACAAGCATGATACAGGAGCATAAAAATTTATTACTTGTGAGCCATGGTTTTGTGTGTTACTCCACAACTGTGACCCATGGGTTACAGTCAGGGTTGCCAATTTGCACACTTTTTGTGTGAGATGCACTCTTTTTTTTACCTCAGAGGGGAAGCGGAAGAGTGAAAATCACTCTTTTTGGGTGTTAGTTTTCATTCATTTTGAACGTTAGTAGCTGGTAACTTCGTCGGAAGTGTAATTAATCCAAGGAACAGGGTTACCAACTAGCACACTTTTATTTGAAATGTACCCTTTTATACCTCAGAGGTGATGCGCAAGCTTCTGCAGCCGTGCACGTGCAAATTTTTTGACTTGCAATCTTTTTTGGCCTTGATTTGTACTTTTTTGAATGTTAGTGGTTGACAACCCTGGTCACAGTTGCTGCAATACTCCACGGGACCTTGGTACAAAAGGCCTAGTTTTTTTTTTTTTATAACAGCAGTCAAGTAAAGAATTTGCGAAACGTCTATTAAAAACTAATCTTTCCAATAGGAACTTGGCTTTAAAAATAGAATTGCTACTACTACTACTACTACTACTACTAACAGCTAACTACAATAACAAGGTACCTAAGGGCAAGACTTCTGCGCACACTGCTCTAAGCGCCCTTTACACTCTCACACTAATTACCAATTTTTTGAAATCCTTTCTAACCACAGTAATTGTCAAGGCTAGCCACGAATTGTTCATAGTGAGTTATCGGAAAAAAATGGATTCAAGCAAGGTTTTATTTATATTTCTCCTTTCGACATAACTCGTATATTTATGAATCCAGTCAGATCCATCCAATTACCTTTCTAATAAGATGTTAGCGTAAACAACAAAATTACCATAGCAATTACCAGACTAGCCGCGAATTATCCAATAAATTGACTTAAAATTAGAACAAACAGATTCAAGCATGAATTTATTTACATTCTTTCTTTTGACGTAGCTCATATATTTATGGAATGTTCAGATCGGCCCAAATTAAACAATTATCTTCCCACAAAGAAATTAGCGCCAACGACAAAATTACCTTAGTAATTGCCAAGACTAGCTTCGAGTTATTCAATAAACTGACATAAAATTAGAACAAACAGATTCAAGCATGGATTTATTTACATTATTTTTTTTGACGTAGCTCATATATTTATGAACCCGTCCAGATAGGCCCAAATTAAACAAATATATTGCCACTAAGAAATTAGTGCCAACGACAATATTACCGTAGTAATTGCCAAGTCTAGCCGCGAATTATCGGGTAAACTGAGCAAAAATTAAAATAAACAGATTCAAGCATGGATTTATTTATATTCTTTCTTTTGAACGTAGCTCATATATTTACGAACCCGTTCAGATCGGCCCAAATTAAACAATTAGATTGCCACTAATAAATTAGTGCCAACAACGAAATTACTGTTGTAATTGCCAAGATTAGCCGCGAATTATCGAGTAAACTGAGGAAAAATTAAAATAAACAGATTCAAGCATGGTTTTATTTACATGCTTGCTTATGATGTAGCTTATATATTTATGAACCCGTTCAGATCGGCCCAAATTAAACAATTATAATGCCACTAAGAAATTAGTGCCAAGAACAGAATTACAGTAGTAATTGCCAAGATTAGCCGCGAATTATCGAGTAAACTGAGGAAAAACTTAAATAAACAGATTCAAGCACGGTTTTATTTATATGCTTGCTTTTGACGTAGCTCATGCATTTATGAATCAGTTCAAGTTGGTTCAAATTAAACACTTATCTTCCCAATAAGAAATGAGCGTAAACAATGAATGAAGAAATAGAAAATCCTCAGTTCGTGCATTGTTGAGAAACTAAACAATTGGCACACCGTACACATACAAATTTTTGGTTTTGTACCTGATTTTGTACCATTCTTGGCATCATGGCATCACCAGAGTGGCTTACCACAGATAAATAAAACTTATGAGAAGCAGAGCCTGGTGTCTTACATGTGCTCTGGTTGGTCCAGACCTATAATATTTCACTATGTAATAGGCAAGGGTCGAATGTTACGGTATAAATTTAGGACCAGTGCCCATCATAAGGAGATATGTTTAAAAACAATCCTTACTTCATAATATGCAAAATTATCTTAGTTAACATATTTTCCTGGGGGAGCATCTGTATCCTCAGTATTTTCCTTGTTTTTCAGTTTTTCAATCACATCGTTCCATATTTTGTCTTCTCTCCAAGTCTTGAAAATCGTTTATAAAACAAACACCCAAGAGCCTAACCTAACTCTTAATTAAAGCCTATATTTAGCTAACAAGAGCCTAGATTTAGCTAATCTAACCTAACATATCCAAACCAAGCTTAACTACAACTACTACTACTAACAACTCATCGCAGCACCAAGCCGTCTGAGGCCAACACAGCTACGCACGCTCCTCCTCCACCCCAATCTATTCAAAGCCTCCCTTTTTACACCCGCCCACGAAGTTCCCATTTCCTTTAAATCTTTCTTTATGACGTCCTCCCACCCCAGACGGGGACGACCTGCCTTCCCTTTAGCCCTAGATGGTTGGCCGAAAAGAACAATCTTCGGCAATCTGTCATCCTTCATCCGCACAACATGCCCTAACCACCTCAACCTTTCTTTCATTATAGACCTAGAAAACGGTATTGAACCACATTTTTCGTATAGCCTATTGTTTGAAATACGGTCAGTCAGCCGGGTACCCAGAACCTAATCTTAACCTAATCTTAACCTAATCTAGCTTAACCTAATCTATAATTACTAATATTAGCCTGTTTGTATCTTTTTGGTAGATGGCAGTGATGCTGTTTAACTTCCCTATATAGAATAATTGAAAACGGAAAAATGCAATCAAATATACTTATTTTTCACAATTTTGTTAAAACTAATTATACAACAGTGAAAATAGTGATGATAAAGGTGCTCCTCCTGGAAAATATGTTAAATAGGATTATTATGCATATTATGAAGTAAGAATTGTTTTCCTAACATGTCTCTTTATGATGGGGACTGGACCTAAATCTATACCAATGTTACGTGTTGCGAAAGCGGACCTGAAGTCCGTAATTTCCACATGCCTGTCATGGAATATACAGACTATTTCCGATTAAAAAAGTGGACCCAAACTCAACCCATGCAAAATTCGACCCGTCAAGTCTCAGCCCGTGCATAATTTAACCAACACAAAATTAAATCAAGAAAAACTTAAATTAGCAAACATCAGCCCGTCCAAAACTCAACCAGGAAAGCTCGACTTAAGCAAGACCCAACCATCCCGAATTTAAACCGACAAAACTCAACCCAGTAAAACATGAATCAGATATTTTATTATGTAGCGTCATTAATAATGTCCGATCCTTCTGAACAATGTTACTGAACACTGAAATTTATAATACCTGAAATATTACTCAGATATGTTTCATATTACCTGGATATAAGCTCCCGACAATGACCATGTATGTGCCATATTTTTCCTGGGAATATTGTTCATTAAGGTTATGGGACTAACTTATTCCTTAACCCTAATATACATTTCCCCTCTAAATTTTAAAAGATCTTAAAGACAGCCGGAATTTAAGACACCCCCTCCAAATAATCTCCTTATTATACAAAGTTTGTCGTTATATTCAGTTATATCTTAAAATACCTATGTTTTCAAAATGAAATTCAAATCGTTCTGGACAATGTTACTAAATATTGGAATTTATAATTCCCCAACTATAACTCAAATATGTTTCATATTGATTCGGTGCAAGGCTCTGGCCACGATAGGATATGTGTCATATTTAAGGAACATATTATAGCCCCCCCCCTCTTCCCCTCTAAATGGATCCCTTGTTATATGTAATTAAAAAAAAATCTGCTTAACTGGATTACATGTGCTTTCTTTTAAAAGAGGAGGTAGGGGCTAAGGCTTCCTGGAAATATGAAAATTATGAAGAAAATATACTTTTAAAAATTCCCTAATAAGGGGTAAAAATGTTACTTTTCTATAGTTGTATCCATCCTGAAACTACATGGACCAATCCCGAAATAGAATCCGGGCTACATCTTTGACTCTCTTAGCCCCAACTCTCTATCTTTGTTAATTTCTTACCTGATATAATATAAACGATAAACCCCAAATAAAATAAAATCCTATCAATACAAGACAAAAAAAACGTCTAAAGCTGACGGAAAATACATTATCTCAAGTTTATTTACTGCCCACAAAATTACTAATTCTTATCAAAATACAAACATTTACATTATCACCGGTTCGCAACTAGAGCAAAGAAATTAAAATCTAGCTAAGGTATGATTTTTACTATTCTCTATATGAGTAAATCAATCACCAAACAAGCACCGGTTTTGGGTCACAGGCATGTTTCATGTTCAGGAAAATGAGAACTCGGCAACATCAACACCATGTTAATACGTTATCCATAATAAAGTTATAATGATATAATTCAAGCTTTACATTTTGTTAAGAAAGATTCGGTTGACGTTTTCTGGCAGTGTGGAGGAAGGTAGTCAATTTAAGGTAAAGCCAATTTCTTCATGAAAGCGCTAATTTAATGGTTCGTTTACACAATACGGAAATTCATGCGGATTTAGCAATCCGTGCGGAAATTCCGTCCGTTTTCGTGCTAGAAAAAATATCTAGCTTTCCGCAACGTTTTGGTCAAATCAGGACGGAATCTTGGCAAGATTTTTAAATGACTAAAATCATGAGTATGGATTATCAAAAACTACACGATCTTATAACTTTGGTTCAAGGCTACCCCAGCTTCTATGATCCTGCGCACCCAGGCTATGAGAAAACTAAGAAAAATGGTTTCATTTGGCTCTCTATTGCTCAACAGCTTTCAGAAGAGGGTAAGAACATAGGTCATGCTGTTGCGATAATTTGAAATCTTTGCTTTAAAACGCAGCGTTATTTTAGCCATAGTTCGAACAGAAACGGACGGATGTCCGCATGGATTTCCACAATGTGTAAACGAACCATAAGTGAATAAAAAGTGACAATTTGGCAACAGCAATAAATTTACTTAAAGCGCGTTTCCATTTGGCAGGTTTTGCAAAACCACATTGGCTATTTTTAAATTAGGTTTCAATGGAGACTTGTCTACCCATTCCGTATTGATAGTTTACGGAATGGAGGACACAAACTCTACAGAATCGGCATACTTGCAGATTGGCAGAATCTGTCAAATGGAGACGCGCTTCTAGTAGGGAAGAGGTAATGCCATCTATGATCTGGATAAAAACATTTGTTGAATAAGATTTTTTTTTCTTTGTGTTGCGTCTTTTTTTATTACTTATTATCATTTATTAGGAAATATTGGCTTAGAATATGTACGGAATCATTCTATACGAAACTTTTTCGCAGTATTTCTTCCAATAGGGGCCATATTTTTCAGCACACTTTTCTTCGTCCCTAAAAACTCTATGAACAAGAAGTACTGTCAGAAATATCGCATATAAAAAGGGCCATACACCGTGACCCCACCCTGCCGCACACCAAGAAAACGCAGCTAAAATTTCAAAAACATAATTTAAGTGTCTGGCAACACCCCAAAACCCTGAAACGAGTAACTTTGACTGCTGTCTCCCTTTTGGGCCATCGTATTCAGCAATAATATAGCTGGCTTTCTTACCCCATATTAAGCATTGACCTTCAGACGCCCTGAAACGTTGTCTTTCGTAATCTACCCAATAGTTGACTGTCACGGACAAAATACCAAAAACTAAAATCAGAAGTGAGTATGTATCTGACAATGTTGGAAATTGAGCCACAATATAATATGAAGCATAGGTGTAAAAAGCGGGAACCCATACAAGGCACCCCCAACAAATGTAGTATCCTGCTCTGTCTAATGTGATGTCAAGGGTGTTGAAGTAACCGGTTTCCCACCAATAGAACTTTGCAAGGTATGCGGTTTGAATGAAGAAGGCTGCAAAAGCAGCCAGGCTGAATCCATGGAGTAGCCAATTAGTGGCAAAGAACACGAGGATGAGCACCTCCCAGAGCATTAATCCAATACGGCAGTTTGTGAGCTGTTTTACATCGACCCCGAAGATTCTTGGATGGATCTAAAAAAAGGAATGTTTTTATTTCGCACCGACCCTTTTCTAGATTTTTACTTTGTATTTTTGGCTGCCACTTTGGGCTGCTGCTTCGATAAAATGAAAATTGTAATTTTATGAGCAATATTTGAATATAATAATAATAATAATATATATTGAAAACCCGTCGTATACAATAAATGTACAATGACAGAGTATACAAAAATACGAAAAGAGGGAACAAAACGATAATAATAACAACAAAAGCAACAACTTCTTAAATAGTATACAAAATAGTACGAAAAGTGGAAACTGAAAGATAGCATACTCAAAGATTGCAACAGAAACAACTTCTTCGAAAATAGTGAAAATATTTGATTTTATATCTTTGTTCTTTTCTTCTCTTAAAAATGTGTTTTTTCATCTTTTTTTCTGCTTTCTGTCACATTGATGTTTTTAATACTCAATGTTTTTAGTTTTCGGTGCATTTTTAAGATGTCTTACAATAGTATTTATAAATTATTACAATCTGTTCATCTGATTACAATTCTCATCCGTCCATAAAAATGCAAGAGACTCAATTCATCCATCTCAATACCATCTATTCAAAGAATTCGTGTTCAGGGTTCTCTAATTTCAGTCAGCAAACGATTTATGAAAAGTATTAAGGGGACTGAAAGGGACAGTCGCGACGTATCTAGAAAATCAACCGCGTGTACTTAGCAGGAGTAATTTATCCGACAACTAATACAAACCGTTTCAAGCAATAATCCTAATAACCTCTGACGTCATTTACGTCAAGTGAAAGGCTTAGGATAAGTAATCTTGGAATTTACGAACACACTTTAAAATCCATTAATCTAGACTAAACAGCATTATATTTGAAACCTCAGAATTGCCCTCACATGGGATGTCAACTCCATGTTGATACTCAAAGCTCTGAACTAGGATATTATGCAATTATCAATTAGCGCTCCTTATGACACTGGTCTTTTACACTGTTCTACCATTTGGTTGGACATATCTGTTTGTTCTTAGTTCCAAACAGTCAACATATGGATCTGGTGGAAGAACTCATTCAAAATTTTCTAGAATGATTTTTCAGAGACAAGGAAAGGGCCTCCTCAGGTTGCCAGTCCTAAGCTTTTCCTTAGGATCCCAAGGATCACGTTTCCTTGTGATCCTATAGGATCACAATGAGTTATGTACCTACATGTTTGTCCACTTAAGGCTGCCGATCAATAGGAGATGCTTTGTCAAAGGGGCATTCAAGCAATGCTTAGAAACTTCATAAAATAAGAATACTTTAGACCATGATCAGCTGTAGCGAGTCATGAACCATTCAGTCACCCTCAGCAATGACTGTTGGCAAAACCTCAAAAAGCCTGGACGCAGTGTCAAGAAATCCCTGCCATACCCAAGCTTTGCAGGAAGGCTCACCAGCCCCATGTAACTAGCCAAAATCAACTGTAGTAGCATCATCTGTCGTAAATAATCTAGCCATTTGTCTATTAAAGTGCAAGGTGTACGTTTTTAATTAGGTGAATTTAAAATCCAACACATCTGCATATTTGACTCTTAATCAATTTCTGTAATTAATGGAAAAACACGTGCTTCTGCATAAAGGTTTCATGTTAGGTATTAAGCAAACTGTTTAATTTAAAGTATGTTCTGGCAGACACAGAAAAAAAGTAAAAAAAAATAGTTCTGTGTTATTTTCAAAGATTCCCTGAAGATGAGAGTTAAGAACCCCTTCAAGAAAATTTGAGAGATTTATGGCTAAAGGTTTTATTTCAGATACATTCTACAGAAAATTTTACTGCTGCCCCTTCCCCTAAAAAGTGATGAGATAAGATACTTAATTCAAAAAATTGCTGCCATAAGCTCCAAAGGGTCGAATTTGTCGAAATAAAATAAGCTCCAAAGCACAAAGGGTTGAAATAAAAACAGGACAAACGAAAAACATAAAAAAGTAAACAAAAACTAAAAGATTGGCAAAGGAATGTCAAAATTAAAACTATCATAATGAAAATCCATTCATTAGTTATTATTTAAACTGACATTGGTCATAACAGGCTAAAAGGATAAAAACAGGTGAAATTCAATAAAAAATAATAAATATAAAAAAATCATTTAAAAGGGATATTAAGAAAAGAAGGAAAAAAAAAACAGCGAACAAAAAAAAAACATGGGCAGGGTCTCTACCAAATAAAAAAAGCGGGAAACAAGCTGGATGTTTTGCTTCTTTTTTTATCGTAATGCAGGGGACAAAGATTTTTTACATATAGAGGCACAGCCGTGAACAGAAGACAAAGAAGGAACAGGCTGGGGAAAGCCCCTAGGAGGGCGAAATCTGGGCGGGAGATGACTTTTCGAAAAAAAGTGTCACGTGCGCGGGTTTGTCGTTGCATTACAAAAAAAAGAAAAAAAAGCTGAGGAACAACATACTTCTCTTGTACTCAAGCGTTTCTAACATAGCTTTCTTTAGAAGGAGAGACTATGGGACTTCACATTCTTTGAAAATTATTTACAAAGCTCTTTTTTGGGTATGTTCAATTCCATCTGGCTCTTGTCTGGAAATGAGAGGATGCCAAACTGGACAGACATATTCGAGATAAGGCTCGACAAAGGAAGCATAAATCCATAAAGAATGCGAAGTGGGGATGCTAAACTTTATCTAGAAGCCTTAGGAGGGAAATAGATTCAATAGCTATATGGATGACGTTTTTAACAAGTATACCCCACTTTAAATTAGGAGATGTCATGAAGGCGACATCTTCGGTGATTTTAGCTGTCAGTCTCTAGCCGTCATATGTCATAACATGTGCGTCAAGACAGAGATACAGAGAAAATACTGCTTAGAACTCCATGCTAACAAGTGTGGTTGATTCCAATGGTTTATTCTGACTTACTTTCGTTAGCCAATCACATTGTTCCTTATTTCTGAAGAGAAAAAGAGCGCGGCCTTTTACGAAATAGGTGAACTATTGCTTCGTGTTAACTACTTCTGAGCTGACAAGGAAATGCAATTTCTGGCGAGACCCATAGTTCCGCCTTTTCAAAACCTGATAGGTTCTTTCAGGAGAAATATTAAGCCAGTAATAGGAACAAAAGTTTTTGAGTCACGACACTTTACAATTAAACACTCTGTTTCTCTTTGGTTATGATGCTTAAAGAAATAGCATAATTTTCGATGCATATGGTTTATCTGTATCTTCTCC
>JAQQPU010005471.1:0-47094 GCA_029168905.1 Artemia sp. Kazakhstan ARC1039
TCTGTCAGTTTCTGAAGGATTGCAGCTTCCGGTATTTCAGGTAAATTTTCAACACCAACCGCTCTTTCAGCAAGACTTGCTTCAAGTATTTTATTTAAATCTTCTAGGGTGTATGCACGTATTGTTTTATAGAGACTGTTGTTCTCTCTTAACCACAACAGTGCTTCATGGACTTTTCTCAGATCTATTAGTACAGTCCAAACATTCTTGTTGTAAGTAGGCTGACCATTGACAATGACTACAAAACTATCAATGTTAAGAAGTTTTTCAGGCTGAATATATGCATTTGCTTGCACATCAACAGGTAGATATACTATTCTCCCCTTAAGAGCGTCAACAAGTTCTGTTCTAGGTCTCTTCAATGCAGTTACTTGCCCTAATCTGGCAAATGTTTGCTCAGATTGTTATAGGTGACTTCAACCATCATAATTTCCTTGTCAGATCTAGATTCAGAGCATTTTTCAATAGTTGTCTCGTACTTTTCAGGACAGTTTGTTCTACTAAACAGAGTATTGTTTGCCAAATATTCAGTAGAACTAAAAGAACTGTTTAAAACACAGTTAGAAATACTTTTTTCTTGAGTATATCTAACCTTCATATAGACTGTACACCGGAATGTTTCTCCAGTACACCGGAACATTTTCCCAGCACAGTAATCACAGACAGAGAATGAACCTATGACATCGTCTTTCCAACCTGTACAATGAATTAGCTGTTCTCTGTCATCTTTGGGTATGTCCTGTTGTAGGTGTTCTAAAATCGTGGCCATCATTACATCAAAACCTTTCTTATTTGAAAGGGATCTTAGACTCTTCAATTGGTATTTTGTCTTTATCTGCTCGCAACTGTCACAATACATTGTGGGGTATACATCCCTGATGTTAGCTACCTTATCAAGGCTCTCACCAAATAATTTTATTATTGTATTTTCATCCACAGAAACTCTAATATTGCTATCACCGTAGATGAAGTCTTGACTATTATTACGACAGAGTCTACTTGACACTTCTTCTATATAATGACTTAGTTCCTTGTACGAGCCCTCGACTTTTAGTGGATTAATATGTTGTATAATCTTAGATTTTGATACTGCCTTATATACGCTATTAATGAAACAGGTCAAGACAGGAAAATGTGGAGCTAGTGCCCTTAGAGAACGCAAATAGCTCTGACATCCCTCATTTGGGCTACAGTATAACGAATGCCCATGCTTTCTTGTGTCCCTTTAATTGATTTCACAATAATCCAAGCCGCCAAGGTAGAAATTAACCACTTTGTCAGTTGAAAATTTTAATGCCATATTCTTTTCAAGGATATCAAAAAGAATTTGACATAATTCAATTACCGTCGGATAGAGCTTGCAGATATCAGGGTGACATTGCCAAGTAACCTGCTGCCCAATTTTTGGTTTTGAATGTTTACTCAGATTGTTATAGGTGACCTCAGCCATCATAATTTCCTTGTCAGATCTAGATTCAGAGCATTTTTCAATAGTTGTCTCGTACTTTTCAGGACAGTTTGTTCTACTACACAGAGAATTTTTTGCCAAATATTCAGTAGAACTAAAAGAACTGTTTAAAACACAGTTAGAAATACTTTTTTCTTGAGTCGGTGTTCCAGGAATTGGTTCTAAATCATTAGTCTTACAAACACATATACTAATAACCCTAACAGGCTCGTTTTTGCCATAATTGAAAAACATTGCCTTTCCTTCGCTGCTGATAGGTATGCTTGTACATATATTTTTATTGCTGCTACATAAACTGCAATTGCTCCTTCCAAAATTAATATACGAATTTTCTAAGAAGTACGCCTCTGTATATTCACTGTGTTCTCGAACATTTTCCATTGTATCTATAAACTGTTCCGCAGTAGCCAGTCCATACCTTGGAAGCTTTTCATTAAACTGACAATATTTCTTTTGGATATTACTATGAAGCTTTGCCAAAGCATTTCTAGCCGACTTTTCAACAGCATCCGCTCTTTCAAAGAGAATTTTAATCTGTAATTTTGAATACTTTTCGTGATCCCGATAAAACATGCGTAAAATTTTTCTCAATTTACAAAGATCAGCCTGCATTTTTGCCATCTTCTTGTATTTCTGACTGTAATTTTTCCCTTTGTCCTTATGCGTTCTTCGGTACAACCTCGCAGATAATTTAATTTTTTCATTATAGCTTTTGTCACCCCAGTATCTACCCATTATTCTGGTAGCAACTTTTTTCTTATGTTTGTTTCGGTAATCTATATCGTTATCATATAGTTCCTTGCTCTTTTGTTTTGCTGTCTCAATTGTTGCATGTCTATAAACTTCATCATTATAGTAACGCTGTTTGTCACTATCAATTTTTGCATGTCTATAAACTACATCATTTTTAAAATGAGCCATTAAACAACTCTCTACGATGTTCCATTGCGAAGCTATCTGTGGAAAAGAAGAAAGAAAAAATATGCCGTTTAGGCAGAATGTTGTAATAGCCACCACTTTTCTTGATTTTCAAGCCAATATGTTTCCCTTAATGTTCAAGCCAAGGGACAGAAAGTTTCATATACAGGGCTTTCGGACAGGGTGGTTCTAATGGTGTACTTTTTGTTTTGGTCTGATTTTTTTTAGGAGTTATGGATTTTTATATTTCTTAACATTGGACGTGATCGTCTCTTACTAGGTTGCTAGCAACCGCTACAACCTGGATGAAAAACGGAAAAATGAGTATGGCTTTTCTCATATGGAATAGTAAGAGATGGTCTGGCTACAACCTACGATTACGACATCATTGATCAATATTTAAAAGGATTCCTTATGTAGTTTCTTCAAAAATCAAATATCTTGAAGAGACTGCAGTATGAAGAGACATAAAAAATTCAGTTTTTGTGTAAAAAGTTATTCTCTGTTAATATTTTTTGTTTTTTTATTAAATAAGGCACTAAAACTTTTAATTTCCGTTCGAATGAGCCTTCTCAAAATATACTAGGACCAGTGGGTCGGTACGATCACCCCTGGTAAAAAAAACACATCCGTGATCTTTCTTCTGGCAAAAATACCAAATTCCACATTTTTGTAAATAACAGCTTGAAACTTCTACAATAAGGTTCTCTTATACGCTGAATCTGATGGTGTCATTTTCATTAAGATTCTTTGACTTTTAGGGATTATTTCCCCTTTTCATCGAAAATAAGGCAAATTTTCTCAGGCTCGTTACTTTTGATGGGAATGACTAAACTTGATGAAACTTATATATTTAAAATCAACATAAAAATCGGATTCTTTTGATGTATTTATTGGTTTCAAAACACCGTTTTTTTAAAATTTTGGTTACTATTGAGGCAAGTCGCTCTAACTTTACAGTTCGTTACCACGAACTGTTTGATTAAAATTACTATGGTCTACAGTTTTAAAATCTTTCCTTCTCCTTAAGTTTCTTCTTTCGTACTTGTGAAACTATTATAATAAATAAGTTTCTTATAGAAAAAACAATATTTAAATCACATTTCGAGTATAAAGAAGCTAAAAAAATAGAACTAATTAAAAATTTTCAAGTATTTTTGTACTTTTAATTAAAAGATTAAAATTATTGCCCAGATATCATAAATATTTTTTCAGTTTACATAATAACTTTAGCGATTTTGGACGGGAAAATAAAATTTAAAATAAAATTAAAATTTTTTGTATTGAAATAAACATTAAATTCCGCGTCAGGTAGTTAGAACCTAAAAAAAATAAAACTAATTTAAAAATTTCAAGGTATTTGTCTAGTTTTAATTGAAAGATTCAAATTATTGCCCGGATACTTTAAATATTTTTGCAGTCTAAATAATAACTTTAGCGACCTTGAACTGAGAACAAAAATAAAATAAAAATTTCTTGTCGAAAGATGAAAGTGTATAAATATTGCCAAAAGTGTGAAGATCAAACACTGCCAGAAGTGTGAAAGTGTGAATTGCCAATATTGTGAAGCCTAGTAGACAATCAGTGTTAGAAATCGGACTTACTTCAAAACTCAAGTATCTTTGACAATACTACAGCATGAAAAAGCATCAAAAATGCAGTTTTCTTTGTAAAAAGTGATTCGTTTTCTAATTTTTTCATTTTAATTAAAAAAGACACTAGAAATTTTAATTTCCTTTCGATATTTGCCCTCTTATGACATTCTAGGACCATTGGGTAGATAAGATCACCCCTGGGGAACAGAAAAAAATAAACATGCATCGGTGATCTTTCTTCTGGCAGAAAATAGAAAAAAATCTATATTTTAGCAGATAAAAGCTTGAAACCTCTACAGCAAGGCTCTCTGATACGCTGAATCAGATGGTGTGATTGTCATTAAAATTCTATGACTTTTGGTGTTTTTTCCGACTTTTTAGTCAATTTTGGAGGCTGTTGTCCATGTGAAGCAGCTCGTTGACTTATATCATTCTTCTTTCTCGTATTTTCATGTAAACTTCGGCATAGCTATTTGTGTCTCTCAATATTTCTTCCAAAATATCCATTAATTAACGAGATATGTCACAATTTAAATGATGTGTAAGGCGTTCTTAAAAAGCTTCATCTGGTTTAAACAGTATATTTGGTTGTATTAAGATGGTTCATTGTCAGTGAAGCACCTTCAGTGGTTTCTGATGGATGGACCTATAAATTAATTTTGTGATAAACCTGTCTAACTACTTTGAAGCTGAAAACATTATTGTTATAGGTGGTTTTATCATTGCTTGTTTTGAATGAAACTAAAGCGAAAAATGAGTTCAAGTTTCGGATTCGTTTGTGAAGCTCTTTAGAGAGCAAGTGACGTCCTAAAAAGAGGTAAACCAAATTCATTTGAAAACTGCGCAGGTTTTATGCAATTTGACCATGCAAGCCGCAATCTCCAAATGAACCACCTTTGTTTGCTGCTCTTTCCTTTGGAAAATGGAGGGCACCACAGTGAGCACATACAAGGTTGAAAAGTCCCAATGACTTGTAATTTATTTTTAAGTGTTTTTCTTTTTTTCGGGTTTTTGTCCGGCATGTAGTAATGCATTGGTTTAGGTTTTTTTAAATGAGAAGTGTGTTTACTTATTTATTGTAACCCGTTTGTAAATTATAAAAATAATTAACACATGCGTAGTGGACGGAATCTTTATAGGCTTTTACTCGGTTTTGTTCCACAGCTTGTTCGTGCTAAAGATTGGGACGGCAGTAATTTTTCTTTGTTTGGCCTTAACAGGTTAAGCTATTGAAGCCATTTTCCTCTAAACTAAGTATCATTATGTAACAAACGTGGTATTTTATATTGTGCTGCTTGCAACAAAAGTTATCCAGGGTTCCGTTGTTCTTCAATTTCCATACTAATCACTTGCTTTATAATTCATTTTATAATAATGGTTACTGCAGCATGTTGGTTCCGACACTTCCTTTCTAATTCGAAACGAACGAGGTGAGTTCAAACAACTTTATGGTAGCGGGCTGCAGTAACTGACCAGATCCTGCTTGGTCTTAATACTTCAGGATAACATTGCGAAAATATGGAAGGTTCGCAACATAACAAGAAAAATAAAAGAAAAAATAACGAAAGATCGAACGAACAAACGAACGAATGTTTTCGATGCAGAATAATGTGAGCATCGACAGCATCTTTTTTATGTTTTTTCTTTCTCCTCAGCTAGCTGGGCACTGGAAAATCATAGAGATCTTTTTAATGGCTCGTTATAAAGGAAATTGCTACATCTATTTTTTGTAGTAATAAAATTTTTTTTTCAAATGGAATTTTACAAAAAAAACGCATTTTCATGTACAAGCTTGACGACTGACGCCATAATCATCCTAGTTGCAGCGGTAGCTTGCAACCTAGTAAGAGATTATATAACGAGTCAATATAGTTAATTATCAATGGAGACTATTTAACTTTTATTGGTATCATGGCTAAGGAGATAGTTGAAACCTAGTAAAGAACAATCTGACACATATTGGACTTAGTTAGCTACTTTTTTCTCTGAGATTCGTGTTTTACTATTTCAAATAAGAACTAGGCATATTCTTTTCAAACAGTTCGTGGTAACCAAATGTACAGTAAGAGCGACTGGTCTCAATAGTATCCGAAACTCTAAAAAACGGAATTTTGATTCTAATAGATACATCAAAAGAATCGAATTTTTACGCTGATTTAGAAAATATAAATACTATCAAGTTTATTCTTTCCCTTCAAAAGTCACGATCTTGAGAAAATTTGCCTTATTTTCAAAAAAAAGCGGTAAACAACCCCTAAAAGTCATAGAATCTTAACAAACATTACACTATAACATTCAGCGTATCAGAGAATCTTACTGCAGATGTCTCAAGCCGATAATACATTCGTAAAATCTTTCTCAGTTTATCAAGATCAGTATGCATTTTTGCCATTTTATTGGACTTTTGGAGGTACTTTTGAACTGTCTCTGTATGGGATTTCTTATAAAGTCTTGCATATCTCTTTACTTTTTTCATGTAGCTTTTGGCATCCCAGTATTTAATAATTTTTCTAATAGCGACTATTTCTATATTCTCTTCGATAATTATGTCAATGTGATAATGGTCCTAGGCTCTCTCAATTTTTGCTTGTCGATACCCTTAGTCTGTTAAATACCTATGTTTTTCTCTGTCATATTTCATTTTCTTTAAACCTTGATCAAAATACAACTTAGTAGCCATCCTTACATGTGCTCGAGCTTTATTCTTTTCTGCAGCCTTTTTTTTATCTCTTTTAAATAGACTTTTCTGATATATTCTCTGACATTTCCAGATTTTTTCAGTATTTTTTTGTAATATTTTTTCTTAAAGCATATATTTGGATTGCTCTGCTCTGATACGTTTCTCATTTTTTCTGGCTTATATTTTGTTCTCTTGAAACCATCTTTTTCAATATAATCTTTTCAGATCATCTCTATTCTATATGACGTATCAAGTCTCTTTTAGTTTGAATTGAAACACTAAAATTCTTTCTCTGACACCTTAAATATTTATGCAGTATACATAATAACTTCAGAGACTCTGAGCTGAGAACAAAAATAAAAGAAATTTTTTTGAAATTTTCTTTTTGTCTGAAATTTATTTGAAAATTATTTAAAATTTTCCAATATTATTTGAAATTACACAGTGTTACAGAGATTCAAACTTTAGGAGTGAATCCAAAAAAATTTTTTCCAGGAGACAATTATGATTTTGAACTAACTAAAACTATTTTTAAAATTTTCAGGTATTTTTCTGGTTTGGACTAAAAAATTAAAATTATTGCTCAGACATTATAAATATTTTTGCAGTTTGCAGTTAAATATATTTTTATATTTTTAAGAATTATTCTAGTTTCAGTTGAAAAATAATTTTTTTTTCTATTATCCTCCCAAAATTACTGTATTTTATATAACTATAGCTACATGTTTTTTATGATGGTAGAAATACTGTTTTTATTTTCGTATGCAGGACGATAATAAAAACATTTTCTACTACAGAGCTATAGAAAAATAGTAGCTGCAGCCACTTTTTTTTATTTAAACACCAATATATTTTCCTTGTTTTTCAAGCCAAGAGACAGTTAGTTTCCTATCTAGGGGTATTCGACAATGCGGTTCTAATTGTGTACTTTGTTATTTTGATATGATTCTAGTTTTAGGAGTTATGGGGTCTTTGATTTTTTAATATAGTGCGTGATCTTCTCTTACTAGGTGTCTAGCTACAGCTACCACCTGGATTCCAAAACAGGAAAATTCCTACGGCCTTAATCTTCTTTGGAATAGTGAGAGACAATCCTCAAATAATCAGGTAGCTAACTAAGTCCATAATTTATTCTTTAACAAAAACTTCATTCATCAGACCATTTAATATATGTTATATGGTCTAGTGGTTGGGATTCCTGGCTCTCACCAAGTTGGTACTAGTTCGATTCCCGGTATTTTAAATTTGTACTTATGATGATTTCTTTAGAAATATAATTAAAATAATCATTTATATAATGATTCTTTTTATTACTTCAGTTACTATGGGCTACAGTTTGTTCCTTAATGTAAATTGATCTGAATCTATTTTCAGGACTTATGGGTTACTTTAGTTTTTACTATGGTGCATGATCGTCTCTTACTAGGTTGCTAGCTACCGCTGCAACGCGGGTTGAAAAATGGAAATTTTTTCTCAAAAAGCAGTTTTTCACTTTTTGTTATTATGGGCTGTGGTTTTTAATAATGTATTACTGTAGAAAAATAATGCATTACTGTAGATTCTTTGGATGTATCTATTGGTATCAAATTTCCGTTTTCTAAAGTTTCGGTTACTATTGAGACGAGCCGCTCTTACTATACAGTTTGTTAGCATGAACTATTTGACTGATTCAAAAATCAAATATCTTTGTGAAGATATTTGTGAGTGTGAAAAGACATCAAAAATCCAGTTCTTTTTCTAAAAAGTGATTCTATTTTTAAATATTTTTGTTTTTTGGTTAAGAAAGGCACTAGAACTTTTAATTTCTGTTCAAATAAGCCCTCTCGCAAAACTTTAGGACCCCTGGGTCTATACTATCACCGCTGGTAAAAAGAAAAAAAAGGCAAAAAACAAACACGCATCCGTGATTTTTCTTCTGGCAAAAAAATAAGATTCCACATTTTTGCAGATAGGAGCTTGAAACCTTAACAGTGAGGTTCTCTGATACGCTGAATCTGATGGGGTGATTTTCGTTAAGATTTTATGATGTTTAGAGGGTGTTTTTCCTTTTTCTGGAATTCTGTCAAATTTTCTTAAGCTCTTAACTTTTGATGGGTAAAAATGAACTCTTGATGGAACTCATATATTTAAAATCAGCATAAAAATTCAATTTTTTTGCGTATCTATTGAAATTAAAATGCAATTTTTTAGATTTTCGGGTACTATTCAGACGACTCACTCTTACTATACAGTTCGTTACCACTAACTGTTTGATTACATTGTGGTGCAAGTGGCTAGAACGATTGGACCGAAAGGTTGGTAGTTCAAGGCCACACGGGTCGATTTCCTTTAGTTTGTAATTCAGCTTGTTGAATGTATATTTTCTTGCTGTTTATGCCAAGGAACAGTGATTTTCCTATATAGGGGTTTTGGACAAGGAGGTTTTAATAGTGTACTTCTTTTTTGCTCTGACTATTTTCTACTATGGGAGGTGATCGTCTCTTACTAGGTTGCAAGCTACCACTGCAACCCGGATTGCAAGCTACCGCTGCAACCCGGATAATACCTAATTACAAACAGGAAAAAGCCTACGGCTTTTCATTCTTTGGAGTCGTAAGAGACTAGCCTTAAAGAAGCAGGCAGCTAACTAAGTTCAATGCTTGTTCTTAAACGTTTTGTTCTTCTAATGATCGTCTTTTCGTATAATTCTTAATATTGGACGTGATCGTCTCTTATTAGTTTGCTAGCTGCCGCTGCAACCCGGATTTTAATTTGACCCTATTTTTAGGAGTTATGGGTTACTTTAGTTTTTTCTATGGGGCGTGATCGTCTCTTACTAGGTTGCAAGCTACCGCTGGAGCCTGGATGCTAAATACCGCTGCAACCCAAATTAGCTAAAGCATGTCTGAGCTTTATACTATAAGAGATAATAAAACAATTATTTAGCTTTCAATACATATCCCATATAGTTGTTTAGGATACTTGGCTTAGAACCGACCGGCTCGGGTTCAAATCCTGGTGCGGTAATTATTTTTTAAACATAATTTGAAGCAATTTATGAGCTAATTGGACAAGATATAGGTTTCTAAGGGTAAAAGCTCGTTCCTTACAATACAAACCGGATTACAAACAGGAAATAACTTTAGAATAGTAAGAGACGATCATTAAGGACTTAGGCAGCTAACTAAGTCCATGATTTGTTCTTTATCATAAAATTTATTAATCAGATGCTATAATATACCCACGCAGTCTAGTTGCTGTGATAGCTGGCTCAAGCCCAATTAGCTCGAGTTCGATTTTCGGTATGGGAAATTTTTACTTATGATGATTTCCTAAGGAATATAATTAAAACGACCATGTATATAATGATTCCTCTTATGACTTCAGTTCCTATTGAGGACAGTTCGTTTCTTAATGTAAATCCTCTTGACTGATATCGATTCCTTAGGTAACTTACTATAATGTTCCTTACCACGAACTGTTTGATTGCTTTAAAAATCAAATATCTTTGAAAAGACTGCAGTATGAAAGTACATAAAAAACGCAGTTTTTTTTAACAAAATTAATTATGTTTTAAAAACTATTTGATTTTTAATTACAAAAGGCACTAGATGTAGCAATTTCCTTTAAAATGAGCCATTATACAGCTCCCTATGATTTTACAGTGCCCAGCTTGTTAAGGAGAAAAATCAAACGAAAAGAAAAAAAGATGCCGCATGTGGAGAATATCGTGGTTAAAGTAAATTCTCTGATTTTCAAGCCAATATATATTCCCTGTTATTCAGTCCAAGGGATGGTAAGTTTTCTCTATAGAGGTTTTGGACAAGGCGGTTGTAAAATGGGTTACATTATTTTTTACTATGGGGCGTGATCGTCTCTTACTGGGTTGCTAGCTACCGCTGCAACCCGGATTCAGTGCCGAACTAGCTCAGGAGAAAGACGGAAAAAAAGATGATGCAGAATATCCTTGTTGCTGCCACTTTTCTTTATTTTCAAACAAATATATTTCCCTTGTTTTTCAAGCTAAGGGACAGTAAATTTCCTAAATAGGCGTTTTGAAAAAGGTGATTCTAATAGTGTACTTCTTGTTTTGATCTGACTCTATGTTTAGGACCTATGGGTTATTATTTTTTAGTATTGGACATGATCGTTTCTTACGATCTTTTATTTAATTTCTTAACATATAAAATTAAAATACAGTTCGCTCTTTAATGTATATGGAAAAGAAAGAAAGAAAAAAAAAGATGCCGTTTAGGCAGAATGTTGTAGTAGCTGCCACACTCCTTGATTTTCAAGCCCATATATTTCCCTTACGGTTATAGTCAAAAGACAGAAAGTTTCCTATACAGGGGTTTCAGACATGGTGGTTCTAATGGTGTAATTTTTGTTTTGATCTGACTTTTTTAAGGAGTTATGGGTTTTTATATGTATATTTCTTAATATTGGAAGTGATCGTCTCTTACTAGTTTGCTAGCTATGGCTGCAACCCGGATTATGGGTTTAATCCCAGCTGGGGCAAGGGATAGATGCCCAGTTAAGGAGTGCTTCCTTAATAAAACATTATTTATCTAGTAGGGCTTCAGACAAGGTGGCTCTAATGATGTACCTTTGTTTTGATCTGACTCTATTTTTAGGAGTTCTTGGTTTTTATATTTCTTAGCATTGGGCATGATCGTCTCTTACTAGGTTGCTAGCTACTGCTGCAACCCAGATTCACATATATAGCTATGAGAGGCAGCGTGGCCGAGTGGTCCAAAGCGCTGGTGTTAGCCACCAGTCTCTTCGGAGGCGCGGGTTCAAATCCTAACGCTGGTGTGCGATTATGACGTCATTGATCAATCTTTAATGTGAAATATGCAGTTTTTCATAAGAAAAACTGACTCTTTTGTCAAAATAATTTGTTCTAATTACAAAAGTTTTTTAACCCCATTAATTTCCTTTAAAATGAGCCATTGAACAACTCTCTAGGATGTTCCAGTGCCAAGCTATCTGTGAAATTACTAACCTATACTATAAGTGAGTGGCGTATAAAATTTAGTATAGGCAAGAGGTCGTTCTTTATTATAAATTTTGCTCTCTCAATTATTACTTCTCGATACGCCTGGTCGGTTGAATACCTTTGTTTTGCTCTCTCAATTATTACTTCTCGATACACCTGGTCGGTTGAATACCTTTGCTTTTTTCTTTTCAAGTTACTATCTCTGTTGTTTGTGTAGTACTCTTTCTTCAACTTGCGTATAGCCTGCTTTGATCTAACCATTATTCTAATCAAGAATGAGAGAATTTTCAGTTTTGACTTTCCTTATATACTAATTATGACGTCACTCTATTCACGTCATAGCTCTAATATAAAACTATGATGACGTTCATTATTTATCTAGTAGGGTTTCAGACAAGGTATTTCTAATGATGTACTTTTGTTTTGATCTGACTCTATTTTTAGGAGTTTTGGGTTTTTATATTTCTTAGCATTGGACTGATCGTCTCTTACTAGGTTGCTAGCTACTGCTGCAACCCAAATTCACATATATATTTATTTATGAGAGGCAGCCTGGCCGAGTGGTCCAAGGCACTGGTGTTAGCCACCAGTCTCTTCAGAGGCGTGGGTTCAATTCTTACCGCTGGTATACGATTATATTTGAAAGACTGCAGTGTGAAAAGACATCAAAATGCAGTTTTTGGTGGAAAAATTTATTCTCTTTTAGAAATAATTTATTTTAGTTACTATAGATTTTTAACCCAATTAAGTTCCTTTAAAATGAGCTATTGAACAACCCTCTACGATGTTCCAGTGCCAAGCTATCTCTGGATACAAAAAAAGAAAAAAAAAGAAAAAAAGAAAAAAATATCCCGTTTAGGCAGAATGTTGTAGTAGCTGCAACTTTTCTTGATTTTCAAGCCAATATATTTCCCTTGCTGTTCAAGCCAAGGGACAGAAATTTTACTATGCAGGGGTTTCGGACAAGGCGGTTCTAATGGTGTACTTTTTGTTTTGATCTGACTCTTTTTTTAAGAACTATGGGTTTTTATATTTCTTAACATTGGACGTGATCGTCTCTTACTAGGTTGCTAGCTACCGCTGCAACCCGGATTCTCCTGACTTTTCAACTGTTTCCCAGCACAGTAATAACAAACAGAGAATGAATCCTCTTCCCAGCCTGTAAAATCAATCAGCTGTTCACTGTCATCTTTGGGTATGTCCTGTTTGAGGTGTTCTAAAATCGTGGCCAATATTACATCAAAACCTTTCCTGTTTGAAAAGGATCTTAGACTCTTCATTTAGCATTCTGTCTTCATCTGCTCGCAACTGTCACAATGCATTGTGGGGTATAAAATCCTGATATTAGCT
Source organism: Artemia sp. Kazakhstan ARC1039 (assembly GCA_029168905.1). Taxonomy (NCBI): domain Eukaryota; kingdom Metazoa; phylum Arthropoda; class Branchiopoda; order Anostraca; family Artemiidae; genus Artemia; species Artemia sp. Kazakhstan ARC1039. Next base: position 12,990 of record JAQQPU010005471.1, read on the forward strand.
ACCTTTTCAAGGCTCTCACCAAATAAGTTTATTATTATATTTTCATCTACAGAAACTCCAATATTGCTATCACCGTAGATGACGTCTTGACTATTACAACAGAGTCTACTTGACACTTCTTCCAAATAATCACTTAGTTCCTTGTACAGACCCTCGACTTTTAGTAGATTAAAATGCTGTATAATCTTAGATTTTGATACTGTCTTATATACGCTATTCATAAAACAGGTCAAGACAGGAAAATGTGGAGCTAGTGCCGTTAGAGAACGCAAATAGTTCTGACATTCCTCATTTGGGCTACAGTACAACAAATGCCCATGCTTTCTTGTGTCCCTGTAATTGATTTCACAATAATCCAAGCCGTCAAGGTAGAAATTATCCATTTTGTCAGTTGAAAATTATAATCTATATTATTTTCAAGGATTTCAAAAAGAATTTTACATAATAAAATATCGGTCCGATAGAGCTTGCAGATATCAGGTTGAAATTGCCAAGTAACCTGCAGTCCAATTTTTTTTTAATGTTCGCTCAGATTGTTATAGGTGAGTACAGCCATCATAATTTCCTTGTCAGATATAGTTTCAGAGCATTTTTCAATAGTTGTCTTGTACTTTCCATGACAGCTTGTTCTACAACACAGAGCATTTTCAACCAAATATTCAGTAGAACTAAAAGAACTGTTTAAAACATAGTTAGAAATACTTTTTTCTTGAGAAAGAATCTTACAAAGGTTTCCGCCATAATTGAAAAACATTGCTTTTCCTTCGCTGTTCATAGGTATGTTTGTGTATATACTTTTATTACTGCCACACAAACTGCAATTGCTCCTTCCAAAATTAATATACAAAATTTTCTAAGAAATACGCCTCCGTATATTTAATGTGTTGTCTAGAATTTTCCATTTCATCTATAAACTGATCCAATGTTGCCAGTCCATAGCTTGGAAGCTTTTCATTAAACTGACAACATTTCTTTTGGATATTACTTTGAAGTTCTCCAGAGCATTTCTAGCCAACTTTTCAACAGCACCTGCTCTTTCAAAGAGAATTTTAATCTGTAATTTTGAATACTTTTCGTAAGCTTGGTAAAACATTCGTAAAATGTTTCTCAATTTAAGAAGATCAGCATGCATTTTTGCCATCTTCTTGGACTTCTGAATGTAATTTTTCACTTTGTCCTTATGCGTTCTTTGGGAAAGCCTTGCAGAGGTTTTAATTTTTTCATTTTAGCCTTTGTCATCCCAGTATCTACCCATTATTCTGGTAGCAACTATTTTTATGTTTGTTTCAGTAATCTTTATCATTACGTTGCCGAGTGGTCCAAGGTGCTGGTGTTAGCCACCAGTCTCTTCGGAGGCATGGGTTCAAATCCTACGGCTGGTATACGATTATGATTTATGTACAATAATCAAATATCTTTGAAAAGACTGCAGTATGAAAAGACATAAAAAATGCAGTTTTTGGTGGAAAAATTCATTCTCTTTTAAAAATAATTTATTTTAGTTACAAAAGATTTTTAACCCAATTAATTTCCTTTAAAATTAGCCATTGAACAAATCTCTACGATATTCCAGTGCAAAGCTATCTGTGGAAAAGAAAAAGAAAGAAAGAAAAAAAAATATCCCGTTTAGGCAGAATGTTGTAGTAGCTGCCACTTTTCTTGATTTTCAAGCTAATATATTTCCCTTGCTGTTCAAGCCAAGGGACAGAAAGTTTGCTATACAAGGGTTTCAGACAAGGCGGTTCAAATGGTGTACTTTTTGGTCTGATCTAACTTTTTAGGAATTATGGGTTTTTATATTTCTTAACATTGGACGTGACCGTCTCTTGTAATTCTTGGAGTTTTGAATGTAATTTTTCACTTTGTCCATATGCGTTCTTTGGTAAAGCCTCGCCGAGGTTTTAATTTTTTCATTATAGCTTTTGTCCCCCCATTATCTACCAATTATTCTGGTAGCAACTTTTTTCTTATGTTTGTTTCGGTAATCTTTATCATTATCATACCGTTCTTTGCTCTTTTGTTTGGCTGTTTCAATTCTTGCATGTCTATAAACTTCATCATTATAATAGCGCTATTTGTCATTATCAATTTTTGCATGTCTATATTCTTCATCATTAAGATAACACTCCTTGCTATTTTGTTTGGCTCTCTCAATTTTTCTTCTCGATACACCTGGTCGGTTGAATACCTTTGCTTTTTTCTTTTCAAGATGCTATCTCTGTTTTTGTGTAGCACTGTTTTTTTTTAAATTACGTTAAACTTGCTTAGAAGGCATCTTATTGCTAAAAAAGAAATAATATTCTTATCTAATTAACACTTCTTAAGACTCGTATCAAGTACCTATAACCTAACAAAAAATAAAACTAATTCTCAATTTTTCAGGTATTTTGTTACTTTGAATGAAAAGATTGAAATTATTGCTCAGATATCATAAATATTCTCGCAGTTTACATAGTAACTTTAGCGATTTAAAACTGAAAAACAAATATATAAAATAGTTAAATTTTTTGGTCTGGAAATACATATTAAATCTCACATCGGGTAGTTAGAACCTAACCAAAAATAAAAATAATTTAAAAATTTTAACGTATTTTTCTTGCTTGAATTGAAAGATTCAAACTATTGCTCGGATACCATGGATATTTTTGCAATTTACACAAGCTGCAAAGAACGCATAAGGACAAAATTAAAAATTATACTCAGAAGTCCAAAAAGATGGCAACAATGCAGGTTGATCTTTGTAAATTGAGAAACATTTTATGAATGTTTTACCGGGATTACGAAAAATATTCAAAATTACAGATTGAAATTCTCTCGGAAAGTGCGGATTTTGTTGAAAAGTCGGCTAGAAATGCTTTTGCGACACTCCACAGTAATATCCGAAAGAAATGTTGCATGCTTAATGAAAAGCTTCCAAGGTATAGACCGGTAACTGTGGAACAGTGTACAGATGTAATGGGAAATATTAGATTTCACTTTGAATATATGGAGGCATAGTTGTCCTTTACTTAGTTTCAGCTTTATTCGATGATCGAGCCTTTATGTACTAACTACATCCAACTATTATGACGTCATCGATCAACATTATACGTGGACGTTAACATTGGACGTAATTGTCTCTTACTAGGTTGCAAGCTACTGCTGCAAGCCGGACTCCATATTAAATGCCTCTGGACAAAAAATAAATAAATAATAAAACATTGGAGCCGTGTGGCCTTTACTATAGGCAACGCTCTAGCGTTGCCTCTGATTTTAATTAAATCATTTAAGGATAACATAAACTGTTTAAAAATATTATCTTTAATACCCTGAGTAGTGGAGTGGATTGCGTGTTGGAATTCTATTCCGGAGGTTGCAGGTTCAGTTTCTGCCGCAGAAATTTTTACATATTTGTCAACTTAAAGTCGAAACAAGACTTCTATTAATAACTACTACATGAGATTCACCTCAATGACACCATTTATAAAGAACTATATTGATCCTTTACGCAAATAGTCTTAGGACTTATGGACTATTTCATTTTTTAGTATGGGAGGTGATTGTCTCTAGCAGGATAGCTACCACTGCTAGTCCAATGGATGTAATGTTTTGTTCTTCTAATAATCGTCTTTTAATATAAAATCTTTTCAAAATTAAATTACTATGGGTTACAGTTTGTTCTTTACCACAACCAAGCTACCACTGAAACCCGGATCTTTACTAGAAAATTTATCATTTACTATAGGCTATAGTTTGCTCTTTAATATTACGATGTTCCAGTGCTAAGCTATTTAAGGAATATAAAGTTTTGATATAACTTTACCACGACTCTTTGATTGCTTCAAAAATCAAATATTTTTGAAAAGACTGCAGTATGAGAAGACATCAAAAATGCAGTTTTTAGTGGAAAAATTTATTCTGTTTAAAAAATAATTGGTTATAGTTACAAAACATTTTTAACCCAATTAATTTCCTTTAAAATGAGCCATTGAGCAACTCTCTACGTTGCTATCGTAGAGAGTTCGTACGTATCGTACGAAGCTATCTGTGGAAGAAAAAAGATAAAAAAAGATGCAGTTTGGGCAGAATGCTTTTGTAGCTGTCACTTTTCTTCATTTTCAAGCCAATGTTTTTTTCCTTGCTGTTAAAGTCAAATGACAGAAAGTATCCTATAAAGGGGTTTTGGACAAGGCAGTTCTAATGGTATACTTCCGCTGCAACCTTGATAAACTACATTTAAGCTACAGCTGCAACCACGATACTGTAACCACTCCACAAAACCATACACACGTTTCAGTTAGCATAGGTAAGAGTTTGTTATTTATTGTAAACTGCTGCAACCCGGATTCACATATATTGTTATGAGAGGCAGCGTGGCCGAGTGGTCCAAGGCGCTGGTGTTAGCCACCAGTCTCTTCGGAGGCATGGGTTCAAATCTTAACGCTGGTATATGATTATGATCTATGTACAAAAATCTAATATCTTTGAAAAGACTGTAGTATGAAAAGACATCAAAAATGCAGTTTTTTATCGAAAAATTAATTCTCTCTTAGTAATAATTTATTTTAGTTACAAAATATTTTTAAGCAAATTAATTTCCTTTAAAATGAGCCATTGAACAACTATCTACGAGGTTCCAGTGCCAAACTATCTGCGGAAAACAATAAAAAAAGAAAAAAATATATCCCGTTTAGGCAGAATGTTGTAGTAGATGCCACTTTTCTTGATTTTCAAGCCAATATATTTCCTTTGCTGTTCAAGCCAAGGGAAAGAAAGTTTCCTATACAAGGGTTTTGGACACGACAGTTTTAATGGTGTACTTTTTGTTTTGATTTGACTCTATTTTTAAGGAACTATGGGTTTTTATATTTCTTAACAATGGACGTGATCGTGTCTTACTAGGTTGCTTTCTACCGCTGCAACCCGTGATTGCTAGCTACCACTGCAACCCGGATTTGATACAGTTCGATACCATGAACTGTTTGAAACATTGCCTGAGACATTTTTCAAGCTTTTTACTTTGGCTGTACGAATTTATTTAAAAGCAAATGTAACCTCATATGATGTCATATATACTACAGAACTCTTTTTCTTTTCCCCGTTGCATCAGTTACTATGAGATAGACCTCGGTCTTTATTGTAAATTATTCCAATGATCGTCTTTTAATATATTAATTAATGGCGTCATAGTGCAAGTGTCCAGCACGATCGGCTGTTAATTGAAAGGCTGGTGGTTCAAGGCCACCCGGAATCGATTTCTTTTAATTTGTAATTCAGCTATAAATAAAACCATGATAACGATGATGCTTACAATATTCCAATTTACAGTATTGATCCTTTCTGTAATTGCAGCTACCCCTGGAACCACCATATATCAGTTACTATGAGCAAAAGATCGTTCTTTACTGTAAAAAAAAAATTAAGTACAAATAGCACTAGATCTAGAGATTTCCTTTAAAATGAGCCATTGAACAACTCTCTACGATGTTCCAGTGTCAAGCTATCTATGAAATATAAAGTTTAAATACAACTTTACCACGAACTGTTTGATTGCTTCAAAAATCAAATATCTTTGAAAAGACAGCAGTAGGAAAAGACATCAAAATACAGTTTTTAGTGGAAAAATTTATCTTCTTTTAAAAATAATTTGTTTTAGTTACAAAAAATTTTTAACCCAATTAATTTCCTTTAAAATAAGCCATTGAACAGCTCTCTACGATTTTCCAGTGCCAAGCTATCTGTGGAAAAGAAGAAGGAGAAGAAGAAAGAAAAAAATATCCCGTTTGTGGAGAATAACGTGGTTAAAGTCAATTTTCTTGATTTTCAAGCCAATATATTTTCTTTGTTATTCAATCCAAAGGGCGGTAAGTTTCCTGTACAGGGATTTCGGACAAAGCGGTTCTAAAGGTGTACTTTTTGTTTTGATCTGACTCTTTTTTTAGGAGTTAGTGGTTTTTATATTTCTTAACATTGGACGTGATCGTCTCTTACTAGGTTGCTAGCTACCGCTGCAACCCGGATGGAGCCTGGAAACCTCACTGTATTACAAACAGGATAAAGCCTTTGGATTTTTCTTAATTGGAATAGTAAGAGACGACCTGGCTACAACCTACGATTATGACATCATTGACCAATCTTTGACCTGAAATTATAATCTTATTTTATTTACTATAGGCTGGAAGTTCTTTCTTTACTGTAACTTTAATATAAATTAATATAGGCAAGAAGTCGTTCTTTATTATACTACCGCTGCGAACCGGATTTTCGTAAAAAAAAACTGATTCTATTTTAAAGATAATTTGTTTTAATTAAAAAAAAAAATTTAACCCCATTAATTTCCTCTAAAATGAGAAATTGAACAACTCTCTACGATGTTCCAGTGCCAAGATATCTGTGAAATTACTAACCTATACTTTAATTAATAGGCGTATAAAATTTAGTATAGGCAAGAGGTCGTTCTTTATTGTAACTACTGCTGCAACCCAAATTCACATATATATAGTCATGAGAGGCAGCCTGGCCGAGTGGTCCAAGGTACTGGTGTTAGCCACCAGTCTCTTCGGAGGCGTGGGTTCAAATCTTACCGCTGGTATACGATTATGTTTGAAAGACTGCAGTGTAAAAAGACATCAAAAATGCAGTTTTTGGTGGAAAAATTTATTCTCTCTTAGAAATAATTTATTTTAGCTACTATAGACTTGTAACCCAATTGATTTCCTTTTAAATCAGCTATTGAACAACTCTCTACGATGTTCCAGTGCCAAGCTATCTCTGGAAAACAAGAAAAAAAAATAAAAAATATCCCGTTTAGGCAGAATGTTGTAGTAGCTGCCACTTTTCTTAATTTTCAAGCCAATATATTTCCCTTGCTGTTCAAGCCAAGGGACAGAAAGTTTACTATACAGGGTTTTCGGACAAGGCGGTTCTAGTGGTGTACTTTTTGTTTTGATCTGACTCCTTTTTTAGGAACTATGGGTTTTTATATTTCTTAACATTGGACGTGATCGTCTCTTACTAGGTTGCTAGCTACCGCTGCAACCCGGATTCATAGTAATGTCCAAAAGAAATATTGCATGTTTAGTGAAAAGCTTCCAAGGTATGGACCAGCAACTGTGGAACAGTTTACAGATGTAATGGGAAATCTTATACATCACTGTGAATATATGGAGGCATAATTGTCCTTTACTTAGTTTCAGCTTAAATTCGATGATCGAGCCTTTATGTACTAACTACATCCAACGACTATGACGTCATTGATCAATGTTGTATATACAAAACTAAGATTTTGTAAAAAATAATTAATTTTTCAAAAAAAAATTAAGTACAAATGGTACTAGATCTAGAGATTTCCTTTAAAATGAGCCATTGAACAACTCTCTACGATGTTCCAGTGCCAAGCTATCTTTGGAAGAAAAGAAGAAAGAAAAAAATATGCCGTTTGTGGAGAATAATGTGGTTAAAGTCAATTTTCTTGATTTTCAAGCCAATATATTTCCCTTGCTGTTCAAGCCAAATGACAGAAAGTTTCCTATACAGGGGTTATGAACAAGGCAGTTCTAATGGTGTGCTTTTTATTTTGATCAGATTTCTCTTTTAGGAGCTATGGGTTTTTACATTTCTTAGCATTGGAGGTGATCGTCTCTTACTAGGTTTCTAGCTACCGCTGTAACCCGGATTTATTATAACTTATAATACTTCAGTTACTATGGACAAAAGTTCGTTCTTTAATGTAATTCATAGTAATATCCAAAAGAAATAGTGCATGTTTAGTGAAAAGCTTCCAAGGTATGGACCGGCAACTCTGGAACAGTTTACAGATGTAATGGGAAATATTATACATCACTGTGAATATTCGGAGGCATAATTGTCCTTTACTTAGTTTCATCTTAAATTTGATGATCGAGCCTTTATGTAATACTAACTACATCCAGTGACTATGACGTAATTGATCAATATTGTAAATAAAAAATTAAGGTTTTCGTAAAAAATAATTATTTGAAAAAAAAATTAAGTGCAAAAGACGCTAGATCTAGAGATTTCCTTTAAAATGAGCTATTGAACAACTATCTACGGTGTTCCAGTGCCAAGCTATCTCTGGATACAAAGAAAAAAAAAATATCCCGTTTAGGCAGAATGTTGTAGTAGCTGCCACTTTTCTTGATTTTCAAGCCAATATATTTCCCTTGCTGTTCAAGCCAAGGGAAAGAAAGTTTACTATACAGGGGTTTCGGACAAGGCGGTACTAATGGTGTACTTTTTGTTTTGATCTAACTCCTTTTTTAGGAAATATGGGTTTTTATATTTCTTAACATTGGACGTGATCGTCTCTTACTAGGTTGATAGCTACCGCTGCAACCCGGATTTGTTGAAAAAAAGTCAGCTAGAGATGCTTTCGCAAAACTTCATAGTAATATCCAAAAGAAATGTTGCAGGTTTAGTGAAAAGCTTCCAAGGTATGGACCGGCAACTGTGGACCAGTTTACAGATTTAATGGGAAATCTTATACATCACTGTGAATATATGGAGGCATAATTGTCCTTTACTTAGTTTCAGCTTAAATTCGATGATCGAGCCTTTATGTAACATAGTAATATCCAAAAGAAATGTTGCATGTTTAGTGAAAAGCTTCCAAGGTATGGACCGGCAACTGTGCAACAGTTTACAGATGTAATGGGAAATCTTATACATCACTGTGAATATATGGAGACATGATTGTCCTTCACTTAGTTTCAGCTTAAATTCGATGATCAAGCCTTTATGTACTACATCCAGCGACTATGACGTCATTGATCAATATTGTATATAGAAAATTAAGTTTTTCGTAAAAAATAATTAATTAAAAAAAAAATTAAGTACAAATGGCACTAGATCTAGAGATTTTCTTTTAAAATGAGCCATTGAACAACTTTCTACGATGTGCCAGTGCCAAGCTATCTGTGGAAGAGAAGAAAGAAAGAAAAAAATATCCTGTTTGTGGAGAATAACCTGGTTAAAGTCAATTCTCTTGATTTTCAAGCCAATATATTTTCTTTGTTATTCAAGCCAAAGGGCGGAAAGTTTCCTTTATAAGGTTTTCAGGACAAGGCGGTTCTAATGGTGTACTTTTTGTTTTGATCTGATTATTTTTCTAGGAGTTAGGGGTTTTTATATTTCTTAACATTGGACGTGATCGTCTCTTACTAGGTTGCTAGCTACCGCTGCAACCCGGATCTCTTACTAGGTTGCTAGCTACTGCTGCAACCCGGATTGTAATCTGAATCTTTTCTCAGGAGTTATGGGTTACTTTAGTTTTCACTTTGAGGCGTGATTTTTTCTATTCTATATGGATTACAAAAAGGAAAAAGCCCTTGGCTTTTTCTCCTTTGAAGTAGTAAGAGACGAACCTCAAACAATCAAGTAGCTAACTAAGTCCAATGTATGCGATGGTTTTTTATTATTCTAATGATCGTCTTTAAGTGTAATATGATTTATGTACAAAAATCAAATATCTTTGAAAAGACTGCAGCATGAAAAGACATCAAAAATTCAGTTTTTAGCGGAAAAATTTATTCCCTTTTATAAATAATTTATTTTAATTACAAAAGATTTTTAACCGTATTAATTTCCTTTACAATGAGCCATTAATCAACTCTCTACGATGTTCCAGTGCCAAGCTATCTGTGGAAAAAAAAGAAAAAATATCCTGTTTAGGTAGAATGTTGTAGTAGCTCCCATTTTTCTTGACTTTCAAGCCAATATATTTCCCTTGCTGTTCAAGCCAAGGGATAGAGAGTTTCCTATATACGTGTTTCAGACAAGGCGGTTCTAATGGTGTACTTTTTGTTTTGATTTGACTTTTTCTTAGGAGCTATGGGTTTTTATATTTCTTAACATTGGACGTGATCGTCTCTTACTAGGTTGCTAGCTACCACTGTAACCCGGATTTTACTATGGGCTAAGGTTCGTTCTTTACTGTAACTCTTACTAGGTTGCTAGCTACCGCTGCAACCCCGATTTTATATTTCTTAACATTTGACGTGATCGTCCCTTACTACTACTACTACTACTACTACTAACAACTCATTGCAGCACCAAGCCGCCTGAGGCCAACACAGCTACGCACGCTCCTCCTCCACCCCAATCTATTCAAAGCCTCCCTTTTTTACACCCACCCACGAAGGTCCCATTTCCTTTAAATCTTTCCTTATGACGTCCTCCCACCCCAGACGGGGACGACCTGCTTTCTGTTTAGCCCTAGATGGTTGGCCGAAAAGAACAATCTTCGGCAATCTGTCATCCTTCATCCGCAAAATATGCCCTAACCACCTCAACCTTTCTTTCATTATAGACCTAAAAAGCGGTATTGATCCACATTTTTCGTATAGCCTATTGTTTGAAATACGGTCAGTCAGCCGGGTACCCAGAACAATCCTTAAGGAATTTCTCTGGAAAACATCTAGCAAATCTTCATCCGCTTTTCGGAGCGTCCATGGTTCAGAGCCATATTTGACCACTGTCATCACTGTAGCTTCTAATATTCTAATCTTGGTTTGCAGACTTATCTTCCTATTCTTCCAGAATTTTTTTAACTGTGAAAAGACACCCTGAGCCTTGGCTATTCTATTTTTAACATCTTCACTGCTCCCACCATCTTTACTAATAATACTACCAAGGTAAGTGAAGCTGCCCACCTGATCAATCTTTTCATTACCCAACGTCACCTTTTCATCTTCACTTATTCCTAGCCTTAGTGACTTGGTCTTCCTAACATTAATTTTCAAACCAATACTAGCACCCTGAACTCGCAAAACCTCTAAAACTTCATTCATTTTGCTCACACTTTCATCTAGGATGCTTAAATCATCAGCATAATCCAAGTCCAGGAGACTTTTTCCTCCCCATTTGATTCCGTGGTCTCCCATTGCCTTTCCTGTGCTCCTTAAAACAAAGTCCATCAAAATAATCCATATAAAGGGGGATAGAACACAACCCTGCTTAACTCCTGATTTAATACAAAACCAGCTGCTAACCTCATTTCCTACCTTAACCGCAGCAGTGTTATTCTTGTACATAGCACTAATCACTTTAATGTATTTGTCTGGTATACCTTACAAGGATAAAACCTTTACTAAAGCTCCTCTATCAACAGAATCGAACGCTTGCTCATAATCTATAAAACTGAGGACCAATGGTGTTTGAACACTTTGGCACCTCTCAATTATTAGCCTAAGAGTGAAAATTTAGTCAACACATCCTCTACCTTTTCTAAAACCGTACTGCTCTTCTCTTAAAACTTTGTCTACGGCATCTCTCAGTCTAAAAAGTATCATATTACTAAGCAATTTGCTACCTACAGAGACCAGACTAATGCCTCGATAATTACCACACTCACTTTGATCACCTTTCTTATAAAGTGGCTTAATTAAGGTTTTCCTAAAATCGTTAGGTACTTCCCCTTTTTCAAAAATCATATTCATAATCTTCAATAACTTATTACTAACCTCAGAGCCACCATATTTAAGAAACTCATTTACCACCCTATCAGCACCTGGAGCCTTATTATTCTTTAATCCTTTTAGTACTGTTGCTAATTCCTCCTCACAAAACAAATCTTCCTTCACATCCAAGGTATCACAAACTTTTTCATTTTCATCTATATTTTTTCCTGCAACTCTATCTCGGTTAAGCAAATTCTCAAAATGTTCGGCCCATCTCGCTTTAGCTTTTTCCTTATCGCTAATTGCCACCCCATTCCTATCTTTAACTGGGACAAGTCCGGATTGACTACTACCTCTCAATTTGTTAACGTGCCAGTACAATATTTCACTATTATGCCGTCTAGCTGCATCTTCTAAATCCTCGGCAATTTTATCCATGGCCTTTACTTCACACCTCCTTAGTTCATATTTCAATGCTTTCTCCACTTTCTTTACATTTCTTTTGTTTTCATGCGATCTATCACTCAGATAATTCTTGTACATGTCCTTTCTCCTTTCTATTAAACATAAAGCTTTTTCACTATTATTCTTAGCTGCGGTTCTAGCTTTCTTCCCTAATACACCTTCAGCAACTTCACAAATTATTTTTCTAAAATTATTCCAACCATCTTCCACATTATCAAATTTTAAACTCTCAAGTTTAGTATTCAACTGTTCCTGGAAATTTTCTCTCAAATTTCCATCCTGGAGTCCACTAACATCATAACTTCCCGGGAGGTAATTACCCTTCCGATATTTCAGCTTTAAATTAACCCTTGACACTACTAGATGGTGATCTTTACTTTTAGCATCAATAACATCACTCTTATATACCCTAGTATCTTGTATTGATCCTGCCAGTCTTCGGTTTACTATAACATAATCAATAAGGTCTGCTGTCTTACCATCACGTGAATACCTTGTTAGCTTATGAGCCACTTTATGACCAAACACCTTATTGGTTATAATTAGATTGTTATACCTACAAAATTGCAAAAGTCTGTATCCATTACTGTTTTCTTTTCCTACACCAAATTTACCTAAGCTGGGATACCATCTATCCTTATTTCTACCAACCTGGGCGTTAAAATCTCCCAGTAATAACATCATATTTCTACCTGGGACCTTGTCTATTTGCTCCTGTAACTGTAAGTAAAATTCATCTGAGTCACTAGTATCTCCGTCAGTCGGTTCTACAGGGGCGTATACTACTATAACTGATACCCTGAACTTTCTAGTCATAAAATGAGCAATTAGTATTTTATTAGTAATACCTTCCCAGCCTAAACAAGACTTAGCAGCTTCCTTATTCATCATGAACCCTACTCCTTGTCTATGTACCCCATCCTTCCTGCCTGAGTAAACAAATTCTATATCACCTAATTTCATGCTTCCTACCCCTGGGATATGAGTTTCTGAAACTCCTAATAAATCCAGTTCAAATTGTCTGAATTCATCAGTCAAAATGTCGATACGATAGTCATTTTTTAATGTCGTAACATTCCAAGTTCCAATTTTCATGTTCTTTAAATCATTGAAATTATTTTCGCCTCAGGAAAAGCAATGATCCCGGATACCAGTGCAGGACGGGGATCACATATCTTCTCAAGTCTACACCGAGGTGCTTAAGCCGGCTTAGAACCGGACAGCAAGAAGTCCCTGGGACCTTCATGCATGGAGGCTTTGTGCAATCCTGGACCAATCTTGGTCACAACATAGTTTTCAGCACTTGGCGATGCTCTTCTATCAACAAGAGTCGAAATCCTGCACAGACAATCTCAAGCCTATTACCTCCGACTCATTGTATATTCATGCTTACAAACATTATGCTACTACGGGGAGGCAACCCGTAATAGATAAATTAGCTAGGAAGAGGTTTTTCAGCCCAAGGACGCCCATCAAAACATACCAATCCCAGAAGAATTGTCCATTAGTCAGAATTCCATGCGAATGCTGTGTCGTTTACTAGGCTATAATTTCCTCGAGGGGCGCCACTCCTCAAGTGGGAATAGAGTCGACCGCAAGGTCCCCAGTCTTGCAGGTACCCCGAAAAGGTCGAGGCAGCCCTTTGCAGAGGTCGTTGTCCATAGATCTGGATCTTACGCCCTGCCACAGTTGTCCTCCTATAGAGGATCCTCCCGCAGTGGTGTTCTGCATCACCATGCAATTTAACCCATTACTGGGAGAAGGTTCGCAACTCATGGAACTTGTGGACAAACCAGTGGGCCCTTTTGAGTTTACATTTGAGGGGCCTTCTTCCTCCTCATCCTGTATTTATGACCCCGGGCGAGGGTGCCCCAGATTCTATTATGGACCCCAAGGGACAAGGTCCCCCCTTGGTCCGTGCCTCCTATGGAGGTACCCTACATATCTGTAGAGCGTTCCCCTATCGCCACCTGGGGACACGCTGAATGGCCTGGGGGATGCCAGATAAAGGATCACTTTTTTTGCAAAGGCCATAACTCAGTGACATATTTAACCTACTACTTATAAATATACATAACTCACTGACTAGGACTATATAAGTTATATACAGAAATATATAACTCAGTGACATATTTAACCTACTACTTATAAATATGTGTAACTCACTGACTAGGCCTATATAAGTTATATACAGAAATATATAACTCAGTGAAATATTTAGCCTACTACTTATAAATATGTGTAACTCACTGACTAGGCCTGTATAAGTTAAATACGGAAATATGTAACTCAGTGACATATTTAGCCTACTACTTATAAATATGTGTAACTCACTGACTAGACCTGTATAAGTTAGGTTGATAGCTACCACTGTAACCCGAATTTTACTATGGGCTAAGGTTCGTTCTTTACTGTAATGTTATTCAAGCCAAAGGACGGTAAGTTTGCTATATAGAATTTTTAGACAGGGCGGTTCTAATAGTGTACTTCTTGTTTTGATCTGAATCTTTTTTCAGGAGTTATGGGTTACTTTAGTTTTTACTATGGGGCGTGATCGTCTCTTACTAGGTTGCTATCTACCGCTGCAACCCTGATCAAACAATCAAGTAGATAACTAAATTGAATGTATACAATGATTTGTTGTTCCAATGATCGTCTTTTAATGTAAAAATTCACATATATATTTATTTATGAGAGGCAGCCTGGCCGAGTGGTCCAAGGCACTGGTGTTAACCACCAGTCTCTTCAGAGGCATGGGTTCAAATCTTACTGCTGGTATACGATTATGTTTGAAAGACTGCAGTGTGAAAAGACATCAAAAATGCAGTTTTTGGTGGAAAAATTTATTCTCTTTTAGAAATAATCTATTTTAGTTACTATAGATTTTTAACCCAATTAATTTCCTTTAAAATGAGTCATTGAACAACTATCTACGATGTTCCAGTGCCAAGCTATCTCTGGATACAAAAGAAGAAAAAAAAATCCAGTTTAGGCAGAATGTTGTAGTAGCTGCCACTTTTCTTGATTTTCAAGCCAATATATTTCCCTTGCTGTTCAAGCCAAGGGACAGAAAGTTTACTATACATGGGTTTTGGACAAGGCTGTTCTAATGGTGTACTTTTTGTTTTGGTGTGACTCCTTTGTTAGGAACTGTGGGTTTTTATATTTATTATCATTGGACGTGAACGTCTCTTACTAGGTTGCTAGCTACCGTTGCAACCCGGAGGTTGCTAGCTACCACTGCAACCCGGATCTAATTACTCTAACTGTTATTGGTCTGATGTGATCTGTTCGCGGTCTGATCAGATCTGTTATTTGTTTAATGTGAAGTTACAAACAGGAATAAGCCTATGGATTTTTCTTAATTGGAATAGTAAGAGACGACCCAGCTACAACATACGATTTTTACGTCATTGATCAACCTTTAACATGAAATATGCAGTTTTTCGTAAAAAATGTATTCTAATTTAGAAATAATTTGTTTTAATTAAAAAAGGTTTTTAACCCCATTAGTTTCCTTTAAAATGAGCCATTGAAAAATTCTTTACAATGTTCCAGTGCCAAGTCATCTGTGGAATAAAAAAAGAAAAAAAGATGCCGTTCAGGCAGAATGCGTAAATGAACGCGTAAGGATTGCTACTAAGACGATCACAAGACATCTTAGTAGCAATCCTTACGCATGCTCGAGCTTATTCTGATTTTAATAAAAAATTATTAAACCTTGTTAAGCAACTCCAGTTTATGATGATGTATGTTATTAGTATTTTTCAGATCGATTCTTTATTTAATAATATTTCAGTTACTATGGGTTACAGTTAGTCCCTTAATATAAAACTAATTTTAACATTTTAAGGTATTTTTCAAGCTTGTATTAAAATATTCAAACTATTGCTCGGATACCATGGATATTTTTGCAGTTTACACAAGCTGCAAAGAACGCACAGGCTGATCTTTGTAAATTGAGAAAAATTTTACGAATGTTTTACTGGGATTACGAAAAATATTCAAAATGAAAGATTAAAATTATCTCTGAAAGAATAGATATTGTTGAAAAGTCAGCTAGAGATGCTTTCGCAAAACTTCATAGTAATATCCAAAAGAAATGTTGCATGTTTAGTGAAAATCTTCCAAGATATGGACCGGCAACTGTGGAACAGTTTACAGATGTAATGGGAAATCCTATACATCACTGTGAATATATGGAGGCATAATTGTCCTTTACTTAGTTTCAGCTTAAATTCGATGATCGAGCCTTTATGTATCTTATGTAATACTAACTACATCCAACGACAATGACGTCATTGATCAATATTGTATATAAAAAATTAAGTTTTTCGTAAAAAATAATAAAAAAAAATTAAGTGCAAAAGGCGCTAGATCTAGAGATTTCCTTTAAAATGAGCCATTCAACAACTCTCTCCTTTGTTAGGAACTTTGGGTTTTTATATTTCTTAACATTGGACGTGATCGTCTCTTACTAGGTTGCTAGCTACCGCTGCAACCCGGATTAGTTACTATAGATTTTTAACCCAATTAATTTCCTTTAAAATGAGCCATTGAACAACTATCTACGATGTTCCAGTACCAAGCAATCTCTGGAAACAAAAGAAAAAAAAAATTCCCATTTAGGCAGAATGTTGTAGTAGATGCCACTTTTCTTGATTTTCAAGCCAATATATTTCCCTTGCTGTTCAAGCCAAGGGACAGAAAGTTTACTATACAGGGTTTTCGGACAAGGCGGTTCTAATGGTGTACTTTTTGTTTTGATCTAACTCATTTGTTAGGAAATATGGGATTTTATATTTCTTAACATTGGACGTGATCGTCTCTTACTAGGTTGCTAGCTACCACTGCAACCTGGATCAAGTCAATATATTTCCCTTTCTGTTCAAGCCAAAGGACAGAAAGTATCCTATATAAGGGTTTCGGACAAGGCGGTTTTACTGGTGTACGTTTTGTTTTGATTTTACTCTTTTTTTTAGAAGTTATGGGTTTTTATATTTCTTAATATTGGACGTGAACGTCTCTTACTAGGTTACTAGCTACCGCTGCAACCCGGATAGTAGCTTTAGCGATTCTAAATTTAAAAATAAAATATATAAGAAATTGAATTTTTTGGTCTGGAAATGCATATTAAATCCCACGTCGGGTAGTTAGAACCTAACCAAAAATAAAACTGAATTTAAAATTTTAAGGTATTTTTCTAGCTTGAATTGAAATATTTAAACTATTTCTCGGACACCATTGATATTATTGCAGTTTACACAAGCTGCAAAGAACACTTAAGGACAAAGTTAAAAATTATATTTAGAAGTCCAATAAGATGGCAACAATGCAGGCTGATCCTTGTAAATTGAGAAAAAATTTACGAATGTTTTATCGGGATTACGAAAAATATTCAAAATTACGGATTAAAATTTTCTCTGAAAGAACGGATTTTGTTGAAAAGTCGGCTAGAAATGCTTTGGCAAAACTTCATAGCAATATCCAAAAGAAATGTTGCATTTTTAATGCAAACTTCCAAGGTGTGGAGTATGGACCGGCAACTGTGAAACAGTTTAAAGATGTAATGGGAAATATTAAACATAACTTTGAATATATGGAGCCATAATTGTCCTTTACTTAGTTTCAGCTTTATTCGATGACCGAGCCTTTATATACTAACTACATCCAACGACTATGACGTTATTGATCAATACCGTACATAAAAAATGAAGTTTTTTGTAAAAAATTGATTATATTTAAAAAAAATTAATTACAAATAGCACTAGATCTGGAGATTTCCTTTAAAATATGCCATTGAACAACTCTCTACGATGTTCCAGTGCCAAGCTATCTGTGGAAAAGAAAGAAGAAAGAAAAATAGATGCCGTTTAGGCAGAATGCTGTAGTACCTGCCACTTTTCTTGATTTTCAAGCCAATATAAATCCCTTGCTGATCAAGCCAAATGAAAGAAAGTTTTTTTTAGAAGGGTTTCAGACATGGCGGTTCTAATGGTGTACTTTTTGTTTTGATCTGACTTTTTTTTCAGGTGTTATGGGTTTTTATATTTATTAACATTGGACGTGATTGTCTCTTAGTAGGTTGCTAGCTACCTCTGTAACCCGGATTAATCTGAATCTTTTCTCAGGATTTATGGTTACTTTAGTTTTAACTATGGAGCGTGATCGTCTCTTACTAGGTTACTAGCTACCGCTGCAGCCCGGATTATATAAATATTGCATGTTTAGAAATATTGCATGTTTAGAAATATTGAAATATTTTGAAATATTGAAATAAAAGAAATATTGCATGTTTTGTGAAAAGCTTCCAAGGTATGCACCAGCAACTGTGGAACAGTTTACAGATGTAATGGAAAATCTTCCGTTTGGGAGAACTTTTAATGTGTTGAATTAAAATCACTATCCTTTAAATTTAAAATTTAAAGAAGAAACTTGTTTATTTACATCCTAGCTAAAATAATGGAGACAATATGAATGAACCACAGGGTTCAGTTTCTTTGGGCTTGAGTTCGTCTTTTAAGTGTAAATACAAACAGGAAAAAGCCTATGGCTTTTTCTTCCTTTAAATAGTAAGAGACGAAACTCAAACAATCAAGTAGCTAAATCCAATGTATGGGATGGTTAGCTATTTCAGTGATCGTCTTTTAATGTAATACATCACTGTGAATATATGGAGGCATAATTGTCCTTTACTTAGTTTCAGCTTAAATTCGATGATCGAGCCTTTATGTAATACTAACTATATCCAGCGACTATGATGTCATTGATCAATATTGTATATAAAAAATTAAGTTTTTCTTAAAAAATAATTAATTAAAAAAAAGTTAAGTGCAAAAGGCGCTAGATCTAGAGATTTCCTTTAAAATGAGCTATTGAACAACTATCTACGATGTTCCAGTGCCAAGCTATCTCTGGATACAAAGAAAAAAAAATATCCCGTTTAGGCAGAAGGTTGTAGTAGCTGCCACTTTTCTTGATTTTCAAGCCAATATATTTCCCTTGCTGTTCAAGCCAAGGGACAGAAAGTTTACTATACAGGGGTTTCGGACAAGGCGGTTCTAATGGTGTACTTTTTGTTTTGATCTGACTCCTTTTTTAGGAACTATAGGTTTTTATATTTCTTAACATTGGACATGATCGTCTCTTACTAGGTTGCTAGCTACCGCTGCAACCCGGATTTGTCACCCCAGTATCTACCCATTATTCTGGTAGCAATTTTTTTCTTATATATTTTTCGGTAATCTTCATCATTGTGATAACGCTCCTTGATCTTTTGTCTAGCCTGCTCAAGTTTTGCTTATCTATAAAGTTTATCATTTTGATAACGCTCCTTGATCTTTTGTTTGGCTGTCTCAATTTTCGCATGTCTATAATCTTCATCATTGTGAGAACACATATTGCTGTTTTGTTTGATTACTTCTCGATACGCCTGGTCGGTTGAATACCTTCGCTTTTTTCTTTTCAAGATGTTGTCTCTGTTTTTTGTATAGTACTGTTTTTTTAAATTACGTATAATAACTCGCTTAGAAGGCATCTTATTACAAAACAAGAAATAATATTTCCATCTAATTAACACTCCTTATGACCCGTATCGAGTATCCATAACCTAACAAAAAGTAAAACTAATTTTTAAATTTTCAGGTATTTTGTTAGTTTGAATGAAAAGATTAAAATTATTGCTCAGATATCATAAATATTTTTGCAGTTTACATAATAAGTTTAGCGATTCTAAACTGAAAAATAAAATATATATTAAAAAATAGAATTTTTTGGTCTGAAACTACATAGTCAATCCCAAATCGGGTAGTTAGAACCTAACCAAAAATAAAACTAATTTTAACATTTTAAGGTATTTTTCTAGCTTGAATTGAAATATTCGAACTATTGCTCGGATACCATGGATATTTTTGCAGTTTACACAAGCTGCAAAGAACGCACAGGCTGATCGTTGTAAATTGAGAAAAATTTTACGAATGTTTTACCGGGATTACGAAAAATATTCAAAATTAAAGATTAAAATTATCTCTGAAAGAATAGATTTTGTTGAAAAGTCAGCTAGAGATGCTTTCGCAAAACTTCATAGTAATATCCAAAAGAAATATTGCATGTTTAGTGAAAAGCTTCCAAGGTATGGACCGGCAACTGTGGAACAGTTTATAGATGTAATGGGAAATCCTATACATCACTGTGAATATATGGAGGCATAATTGTCCTTAATTAGTTTCAGCTTAAATTCGATGATCGAGTCTTTATGTAATTTTGTTTTGATATGACTCCTTTTTTAGGAACTATGGGTTTTTATATTTCTTAACATTGGACGTGATCGTCTCTTACTAGGTTGCTAGCTACCACTGCAACCCGGATGATTTTCAAGCCAATATATTTCCCTTGCTGTTCACGCCAAGGGACAGAAAGTTTCCTATACAGGGCTTTCGGACAAGGTAATAAAAATTATTATCATATCTTATATGTAACTTTCACTTTATAAGTCTTCCATAGTCTAATGGTAAGTACTGCCCACTTGTTACATGGGAGAACGGGGTTACATTCCCCGTTGGGGAGAACTTTTAATGTGTTGAATTAAAATCACTATCCTTTAAATTTAAAATTTAAAAAAGAAACTTGTTTATTTACATCCTAGCTAAAATAATGGAGATAATATGAATGAACCACAGGGTTCAGTTTCTTTGGGCTTGAGTTCGTTTTTTAACTGTAAATACAAACAGAAAAAAGCCTACGGCTTTTTCTTCCTTTAAATAGTAAGAGAAGAAACTCAAACAATCAAGTAGCTAAATACAATGTATGGAATGGTTTGCTATTTCAGTGATCGTCTTTTAATGTAACTTTTTCTTACTTGGAATAGTAAGAGACGACCTTGCTACAACCTACGATTATGACATCATTGTCATCCTTTGACATGATAACGTTATAATCTTATTTTAGTTACCATTGGCTGGAACTGCCGCTGCAAACCGAATACATCTACAATCTGGATAGCTTGCAGCTAACCCTGGAACCAATATATATCAGTTACTATGGGCGGGAGATCGTTCACATATATATTTATGAGAGGCAGCCTGGCCGTGTGGTCAAAGGCACTGGTGTTAGCCACTAGTCTCTACGGAGGCTTGGGTTCAAATCTTACCGCTGGTATACGATTATGTTTGAAAGACTGCAGTGTGAAAAGACATCAAAAATGCAGTTTTTGGTGGAAAAATTTATTCTCTTTTACAAATAATTTATTTTAGTTACTATAGATTTGTAACCCAATTAATTTCCTTTAAAATGAGCTATTGAAGAACTCTCTACGATGTTCCAGTGCCAAGCTATCTCTGCAAACAAAAGAAAAAAGAAAAAAAAATATCCCGTTTAGGAAGAATCTTGTAGTAGCTGCCACTTTTCTTGATTTTCAAGTCAATATATTTCCCTTGCTGTTCAAGCCAAGGGACAGAAAGTTTACTATACAGGGGTTTCGGATAAGGCGGCTCTAATGGTGTACTTTTTGTTTTGATCTGACTACTTTTTAAGGAGCTATGGGTTTTTATATTTCTTAACATTGGACGTGATCGTCTCTTACTAGGTTGCTAGCAACCGCTGCAACCCGGATCGTCTCTTACTAGGTTGCTAGCTACAGCTGCAATCCGGTAACCACTGCAACCCGTATTAGTATAGACAAGAGGTTGTTCTTTATTATAACCTGGACACAACCTACGATTGTGAAATCATTGATCAATCTTTAATATTAAATCCCCCAAACTTTACTGCATTTTATATAATAGTGGAAAATTATGTAAAATGAAACCGTATTGACAAACACGATTTTTGATAAGCTCTATCGTACATTACTAACCTATGCTATGTGGCCTACAAAATCTAGTATAGACAAGAGGTCGTTCTTTATTATAGACAAGCTATCTATGAAAAAGAAAAAAGAAAAAAATACCCCGTTTAGGCAGAATGTTCTAGTAGCCGCCACTCTTCTTGATTTTTAAGCCAATATATTTCCCTTGCTGTTCAAGCTAAGGAACAGAAACTTTCCAATACAGGGGTTTCGGACAAGGCAGTTTTAATGCTGTACTTTTTGTTTTGATCTGACTTTTTTATATGAGTTA
Source organism: Artemia sp. Kazakhstan ARC1039 (assembly GCA_029168905.1). Classification (NCBI taxonomy): domain Eukaryota; kingdom Metazoa; phylum Arthropoda; class Branchiopoda; order Anostraca; family Artemiidae; genus Artemia; species Artemia sp. Kazakhstan ARC1039. The sequence goes on from JAQQPU010005471.1 coordinate 34,966, forward strand.
TGGGTTTTTATATTTCTTAACATTGGACGTGATCGTCTCTTACTAGGTTGCTAGCTACCGCTGCAACCCGGATTTAATGTAAATTAACAAAAAAAAAATTTAATTACAAAAGGTTTTTAACCCCATTAATTTCCTTTAAAATGAGCCATTGAACAACTCTCTACGATGTTTCAGTGCCAAGCTGTCTGTGGAGTTACTAAACTATACTACAATTAAGTAGTGCATAAAATTTAGTATAGGCAAGAGGTCGTTCTTTATTATAATTCCGGCCATGTTCAGGAGAATATTCGAAGGGGAGATAACTCCTCCCTACTACTACTACTACTGATACTATTACTGCTACTACTAACGACTCATCGCAGCACCAAGCCGCCTGAGGACAACATAGCTACGCTCGCTCCTCCTCCATCCCAATCTATTCAAAGCTTCCCTTTTACACCCTCCCAGAAAGTTCCCATTTCCTTTAAATCTTTCTTTATGACGTCCTCCCACCCCAGACGAGGACGACCTGCTTTCCGTTTAGCCGTAGACGGTTGGCCGAAAAGGACAATCTTCAGCAATCTGTCATCCTTCAAATGCATACCGTGCCTTAGCCATCTCAACCTTTCTTTCGTTATAGCCCGAGAAAGCGGGATTGAACCACATTTTTTACAGCCTACTGTTCTAAATACGGTCAGTGAGCCGGGTACCCAGAACAATCCGTAGGCAATTTCTCTGAAAAACATCTAGCTTATAGCTTCTAATATTCTAATCTTGGTTTGCAGACTTATCTTCCTATCCTTCTAAGCTTTTTTTTAACTGTGAAAAAATACCTTGAGCCTTGGCTATTCTACTTTTAACATCGTCACTGCTCCCACCGTCTCTACTAATAATACTACCAAGGTAAGTAAAGCTGCCCACCTGATCAATCTTTTGGTTACTCAACGTCACCTTTTCCCTTACTTTTTCCTAGCCTTAGAGACTTAGTCCTCTTAACATTAATTTTCAAACCTATTCTAGCACCCTGAACTCCGAAAACCTCTAAAAGTTCATTCATTATGCTCACACTTTCATGTAGGATGCTTAAATCATCAACATAATCTAAGTCTAGGAGAATTTTTCTCCCCATTTGGTTCCGTGGTCTCCCATTGCCATCTCATTTCCTATCTTAACCGCAGCAATGTTATTTTCGTACACAGCACTAATCACTTTAATGTATTCATCTGGTATACTATATAAGGATAAGACCTATGCGAAAGCTTTTCCATCATCAGAATCGAACGCTTGCTCATACTCTATAAAACTGAGGACCAAAGGTGTTTGACAACACAGGCACTTCTCAATTATTAACCTAAGAGTGAAAATTTGGTCGACACATCTTCACCTTTTCTAAAACCGCACTGTTCTTCTCTTAAAACTTTGTCTATAGCATCTCTTAGTCTAAAAAGTATCATATTACTAAGTAATTTGCTGCCTACAGAGACCAGGCTAATGTCTCGATAATTACCACACTCACTCTTATCACCTTTCTTGTAAAGTGGCTTAATTAAGGTTTTGCTAAAATCACTAGTTACTTCCCCTTTTTCAAAAATCATATTCATAATCTTCAGTAACTCATTCCTAACCTCAGAACCACCATATTTAAGAAACTCATTTACCACACTATCAGGACTTGAAGCCTTATTATTTTTTAGTCATATTAGTACTGCCGCTAATTCTTCCTCACAAAACAAATCTTTCTTCACATCCAAGGTATCATAAACTTTTTCATTTTCTTCCATATATTTTTCTGCAACTCTATCTCGGTTTAGCAAATTCTCAAAATGTTCGGCACATCTCTCTTTAACTCTTTCCTTATCACTAATTGTGGCCCGTTCCTATCTTTAACTTGGACAAGTTCGGATTGACTGCTCCCTCTCAAGTTGTTAACATGCCAGTGCAATATTTTACTATTATGCCTTATAGCTACATCTTCCAGATCCTCAACCATTTTATCAGTTTCATCCATTTTTCACACCTCCTTAGTTCATATTTTAGCGCTTTATCCACTTGCTTTACAATCCTTTTGTTTTCGTATAATCTATCACTCAGATAATTCTTGTACAAACCCCTTCTTCTCTCTATTAACAATATAGCTTTTCACTAATATTCTTTCCTGCAGTCCTAACCTTCTTCCCTAAGAAACCTTCAGCAAATTCACAATTTTTCTAAAATTATTCCAACCTTCTTCCACACTGTCAAATTTTAAACTCTTAAGTTTAGTATTCAATTGTTCCTTGAAAGTTTCTCTCAAATTCTCATCCTGGAGTCTAGCAACATCACAAATTCCTGGGAGGTAGTAACCCTTCCGAAATTACAGCTTTAAATTAACCCTAGACACTACTAGATGATGATCTTTACTTTTAAGATTAATAAAAGCACTCCTATATACCCTAGTATCTTGTATGATCCTGCCAGTCTTCGGTTTACTGTAGCATAATCAATAAGGTTTGTTGACCTACCATAACGTGAATACCATGTTAACTTGTGGGCCATTTTATGACCAAACACTGTATTGATTTCAACTAGATTGTTATACCTACAAAATTGCAAAATTCTGTATCCATTACTGTTTTCTTTTCCTACACCAAATGTACCTAGGCCCTCTATCCCTAATATCTACCATCTATCCCTAATTCTACAGACCTGGGCGTTAAAATCTCCTAGCAAAAACATCATATTTCTACCTGGGACCTGTCTGGGACCTGTCTACCTGTCTATTTGCTCTTGTAGCTTAAAGTAAAATTCATCTTGATCACTAGTATGTCCGTCAGTCGGTTCTAGTTCTACAGGGGCATATACTACTATAACGGATACCCTGAACTTTTTAGTCATAAAATGAGCAATTAGTATTCTACTATTAATACATTCCCAGCCTTAACAAGACTTAGCAGCTTCCTTATTCATCATGAGCCCTTTGCCTTGTCTATGTACCCCATCCTTTCTGCTTGAGTAAACAAATTTTATATCATATAATTTCATGCATCCTACCCCTAGAATATAAGTTTCTGAAATTCCCAATAAGTCCACCTCGAATCGTCTGAATTTGTCAGTCAAAATATCGATACGATATTTGTTTTTTAACGTCGTAATATTCCCAGTTCCAATTTTTATGTTCTTTAAATCTTTGAAATTATTTTGGTCTCAGGAAAAGCAATGATCCCAGATACCAGTACAGGACAGGGATCACATATCTCAAGTCGACACCGAAGCGCTTAAGCCGGCTTAGAACCGGACAGCAAGAAGTCACAGGGACTTCCAGTATGAATGGAGGCTTTGTGCAATCCTGGGCCGATCTTGGTCACAACATGGTTTTCAGCACTTGGCGATGCTCTTCTATCAACAAGAGTCGAAATCTTGCACAGACAGTCTCAAGCCTATTACCTCCTAATCATTATATATTCATGCCTACAAATATTATGCTACTACGGGGAGGCAGCCCATAGTAGATAAATTAGCTAGGAAGAGGTTTTTCAGACCGAAAACGCCCATCAAAACTGACCAAGCTCAGAAGAATTTTCCATTAATCAGAATCTCGTGCGAATGCTGTGTCGTTCACTAGGCTATAATTTCCTTGAGGGGTGATACTTCTCAAGTGGGAATAGAGTTGAAAGCAAGGTCCCCAGTCTTGCAGGTACCCCGAAAGGGTCGAGGCAGCCCTTTGGAGAGGCCGCTATCCATAGAACTGGATCTTACGCCCTGCTGCAGTTGTCCTCCTATAGAGGATCCTCCCGCGAAGGTGTTCTGCGTTACCATACAATTTAACCCACTATTGAGGGAATGGTTGTAACTCATGAGACGTGTGGACACGCCGATGGGCCCGTTTGAGTGTACATTTGAGGGTCCTTTTTCCTCCTCCACCTGTATTTATGGCTCCGGGAGAGGGTGCCTCAGTTTCTATTATGGACAAGCAGGGACAAGGTCCCCTCTTGGTCTGTGCCTCCTGTGTAAGTACCCTACATAACCCCTGTCTATTCTCTATATAGGGATTTCCCCTATCGCCACCTGGGGACACGCTGAATGGCCTGGAGGAGGTCCCTTAAAGCTGGCAAATGGTAAATACATTTTCTTATAATTACAATTTTAAAATGAATATAACAATTTAATAAATGAATATAGACAAATTTTTGATGACTATAATAATAGGATTTAGCTAAGTAAATTCTTGGAAAGCAATAGCAATTTTGGCGCACCTAACGATCCACAGAATTCTCCTAACTCTTCAATAAACATCCGAACGCGTCTGAATGCCATAGCCCCTGTGTCTCAAGGTTTGCTCTTGGGTGACAACCAGCAAGTGTCTATGATTAACAATCCGAGTCATATTCCTTTTTGCAATCAGCAGATAAAGCAGGGTAATTCTGCCTGTTAGGAGTCTGAAGATTTGGCGTGTGATTTTTCAGAAACTTCTGTAATTGCAGATAGGACTTATCATGTGATCGTGAACTTTGCCTTTTTTTCTTTCTTTATCTGCGATGTATTTGCAAATAGCATAACAAAACTAAAATTACTGAAACTGTGACTGACTTTTAAAGCCAAATCTCGTGATGACGGTAATGAGATATGTTCATTCCTCGTTGCAGTGGCAATCATAGATTAACGAAGGATACTTCTTGCGATAACGCGATTTGTTGCCCTAACTTTAACTCGATTAAACATCAATCTTACAAATTCAGTTGCCCTGCCTTGAGGAAGCTTCTTAAATAAATAAAAATTTTGCAGTTACGTCCTTTAGGCTAATTGGAATGGATTTATTGGCAAATTTGCAGTGCTAAATGGATTTGTTTCTGAAAAAAGTTCAATACTATGTTTGCAAGAGCACCATTTGTTTGTCCCTACTTGCGGTATTTGTAGCCCCACCCCCACCACTGATCGAAATTTTGAAAAAAAAACTGTTTTGTTCGAAGTATCAAAAGGTATAATAACTATGCCTCCTAGGGTGCCAAGTCCTCTGTAGCCCTTCGGGCAAGGAATGTATGCTATACAATCTGTCTATTGCTTATATACGGGACTTATTATCAAATAGTTCGTGGTAACGAACTTTAAGTAAGGAGCGACCCGGGTCAATAGTAACCAAAACTCTAAAAAAAGGAATTTTGATATACGCGAGCAGCAATTGCTTTCTAGAAAACCCTAATTGACGCAATGTGTTTAAGGATCGTAGCGTGTAGTTGCCCTTACTTACAAGGTTCGTAACGTATGGGCTAAATGAACAATCGTCATTGAATGTCACACCAAGGACAACTGCAGTTGAAGTGGTGGCGTACTAGGGGTCAGGGCCAGCAACGTCTCTTTTCAGTGGTCGAAAAGAGGCCTCACCATGGGAGCACCTTCTTCATGATCAGTGCAGCTCCCAAGCCAGGTAAGGGGAATCTGCAATATCTTAGGACCGGCTAAGGGCATTAACTTGAAACTTTCAGAGCCACTACTACTACCACTACTGTGGCTACAACTGTGACCAGTTGAGACTCCGACTTTGACTTCATTGCGACTGCACCGGCTTGTGACTGTGACAAGCTTCTGACTGCGACTACTTCTACTTGCGACTACATTCAGGAGACGTTGAGGGGGATGTTGAACAAAATCAAAACTTGCTATATGCATGCTGGAACGGATGAGAGTAGTAAGTTAAAACTTTCAGGGCACGATAAATCGTGCTTGACGGACTCTTCCCTTTTTAGATGCCTGACCTCCTCAACACTGATAAAAATTTTGAAATGGCCTCTTTGTTCAAAATGGTTTAAAGGTGTAATAATGTAGCTTCCGAGGATGCTGATGCTAGGCATTTAGGACGGCTGATACCGTCCATGCAGAATATCAAGCTTGGAGCCACTTTTCTTGTTTTTCATGCTAATGATTTTTCCTCGTTATTCAAGCCAAGATACAGATAGTTTCCTATATAGGGGTATTGAAAAAGGCGGTTCTAATAGTGTACTTTGTTTTTTTATCTGGCTCTAGTTTTAGGAGTTATAGGTCATTTAATTTTTTACTATGGGGCGTGATCGTCTCTTACTAGGTTGCTAGCTACTTCTTAAAAGAAAAAAGAAAAGAGAAAAAAAATATCCCGTTTGGGGAGAATAACGTGGTTAAAGTCAATTTTCTTGATTTTCAAGCCAATATATTTCCCTTGCTGTTCAAGCCAAGGGACAGAAAGTTTCCTATACAGGGATTTCGGACAAGGCGGTTCTAATGGTGTACTTTTTGTTTTGATCTGACTCCTTTGTTAGGAACTATGGGTTTTTATATTTCTTAACATTGGACGTGATCGTCTCTTACTAGGTTGCTAGCTACCGCTGCAACCCGGATACATTGTGCCAACATCGTTCTCGGGGCATAACTTAAAACCCTTGCCCTGAGGGTTTTGGGGGAGTGTCCTCCTCAAAAACATATATTTTATCTGGAAATCAACTACGCTGAACAAATTGGTTATCTAAAAATTTTGATTGGATGTGTTTGGGGGAATGAGTGGTGTGAGGGGGGGGGGCTAATTGCCCTCCAATCACTTTCGACTATTAAAAGGGCACTAACCACTCCAATTTCCAATCGAATGAGCCCTTTTCAAAGTTTCTACGACAACTTCTTTGATACGAAGTGCCCTGGTATGGAAAAAAAACAAACTGTTTCATAACTCGAAATACTAATTTGCAAGAAAGGAACAATTAAAAACGTCTAAAGAATCGTCTAAAACGGAAGGGGATTTGATGGATTTTGAAAGTTCTTTTACCAAAGATGGATTTTTTTTTCAATTGAAAGATGAATTAAGTAATCCAGAATATATTTTTCTTGTTTTCCAGACTATTAAAAAAAAAAATTATTTCTGTTGATGCAAGCTCAATTGTTTGTGGCGCCTTTACCACCCATTAGATATTTTAAATGAGCTTAAATTAGAATTAGCGCCTTTGTAAAATTACGATTTTTTGTTAATGGACCTTTAACTTTTGCCTTGGCTTGTCTTTTGTCATTATGAAAAACATAACTCCGAACCTTTGTTTTTTAACAGAGGCTGATTAACAACCTATGCAACCTATTTTGCAATAGGTTGTATAGATTGCATCAAGACGCTTGGTAATTGTAGACAGAGAAAAGCCAAGACAGATAGTCCAAGTAATTGAAAGGCAAATGTTTAAATGGCTGGGGCAAATGATGGGTAAGCATTGATGACCTTATCCCTGTCAAAATTCCAAAACCGATTATCATAACTATCATTTTCAATTTGGCACGTTTTGACTCCGCTGTCGCTTATCTTTTAACCTCATTTTTCTTTATTTTTTATTTTGAATTTTCATTATTTCAGAAAATTTGCCTATGCCCTTTACTTTAGCTACCCTTATTGGTCTAGTTTTACACCTCAAAGAATCACCCAGCTAACTGAGTCCAATATATGCAATGGTTTGTTGTTCTAATGATTGTCTTTAATATATAAGAATATCGGTCTGTTCGTGTGCGGGTGTATATAAGGGTATTGGACAAGGCAGTTCTGATGGTGTATGGGTTTTTGTTCTGACTCTAGTTTTTGGAGTTAAGGGCTATTTTATTTTTCACCATGGGACGTGATCGTCACTTACTAGGTTGCTAGCTACCGCTGCAACCCACGTTGCTAGCTACCACTGCAACCTGGATACTGCATAATACTTCAGTTACTATGAACTATAGTTCGTTCATTAATGTACTATTTTTGATATGAAGAGCGTGAAATTTATACATGCATCGTGACAGCTTTGGCTTAAGGTACTAACTATTTGTTTTTTAAATTACAAAAGGCACTAGATGTAGCAATTTACTTTAAAATGAGCTACTAAAAAGCTCTCTATGATATTCCAGTGCCCAGGTAGCTGAGCAGACAAAAAAAACGGAAAAAAGATGCCGTCAATGCCGAATTTCGTAGTTCAAGCCGCTTTTCTTGTTTTTCAAGCCAATATATCTTCTTTGTTGTTCAATCTAAGAGACTGTAACTTTCCTATGTAGGAATTACGAACAAGGTGGTTCTAATAGTGTACTTTGTGTTTCGATCCGACATTATTTTTAGGAGTTATGGGTTATTGTGTTTCTTAGTATGGGAGGTGATCGTCTCTTACAAGGTTGCTAGCCACCGCTGCAATCGGGACTAACGTATGCCGTGGTTTGTTCTTTACTAGGTTTCAGATGACAGCCATGATACCAATGCAGTTGACATAATCCCCGTTTATATTAAACTATGCCGATCCTTAATATAATTCTTTGTTATTCAAGCCAAAGAGTGATAAGTTTCCTTAATAGGGATTTTGGACAAGGTAGTTCTAATGGTGTAATTTTTGTTTTGATCTGACTCTTTTCTTAGTTAGGGGTTTTTATATTTCTTAACATTGGACGTGATCCTCTCTTACTAGGTTGCTAGCTACCGCTGCAACCTGGATATAAATACTGTAATCTTAACTATAGGGAAGTTGCGTATGCAAGTTAGTATAGGGAAGAGTTCGATCCTTATTATAAAAACAAACAGGAAAAAGCCTACGGCTTTTTCTTCTTTGAAATAGTAAGAGACTAGCCTTAAGCAATCAAATAGCTAACTAAATCAAATGTATGTAATGGGTTTTTATTCCAATGGTCGTCTTTTAATGGAAAATTTTAATATATTGGCCTCAAATATAACTGTACTAGCCTACACTATAGTTAAGTGGCCTATAAAATTTAGTAGAGGCAAGAGGTCGTTCTTTATTATAATGTCAGCTATATCCGATTAAACTTACATAGTTCCCATTATAATGAGCTGTATCGAACCTCTATGTATCATATTGTTAATTTTAAAACTTTCCCCGATGACGTCGTGGTGTAAGGGGCTAACATGATCGGCCGTTAACCGAAAGGTTGGTGGTTCAAGGCCACCCGGGGTCAATTTCTTTAAATTGTAATTCAGCTACCATTAAAACCATGATACGGATGATACTTACAAAAAACCCAATTACAGTATCGATCCTTTATGTAATACTAGCTACTGCCGCAACCCAGATTCACATATATGTTTATTTATGAGAGGCAACCTGACCGAGTGGTCCAAGGCACTGGTGTTAGCCACCAGTCTCTTCGGAGGCGTGGGTTCAAATCTTACCGCTGGTATACGATTATGTTTGAAAGACTGCAGTGTGAAAAGACATCGAAAATGCAGTTTTTGGTAGAAACATTTATTCTCTTTTAGAAATATTTTATTTTAGTTACAAAAGGTTTTTAACCCAATTAATTTCCTTTAAAATGAGCTATTGAACAACCCTCTACGATGTTCCAGTGCCAAGCTATCTCTGGATACAAAAGAAAAGAGAAAAAAATATCCCGTTTGTGGAGAATAACGTGGTAAAAGTCAATTTGCTTGATTTTCAAGCAAATATATTTTCTTTGTTATTCAAACCAAAGGGCGGTAAGTTTCCTTTATAAAGGTTTCGGACAAGGCGGTTCTAATGGTGTACTTTTGTTTTGATCTGACTCCATTCTTAGGAACTATGGGTTTTTATATTTCTTAATATTGGACGTGATCGTCTCTTACTAGGTTGCTAGCTACCGCTGCAACCCGGAAATTTTTTTTGATTTGACTCTTTTTTTAGGAGTTTTGGGTTTTTATATTTCTTAGCCTTGGACTGATCGTCTCTTGCTAGGTTGCTAGCTACTGCTGCAACCCAGATTCACATATATATTATTTATGAAAGGCAACCTGGCCGAGTGGTCCAAGGCACTGGTGTTAGCCGGCAGTCTCTTCGGAGGCGTGGGTTCAAATCTTATCGCTGGTATCTGGCTCGAGTTCGATTACCGGTATGGGAAATATTATGATATATTTTCTTTCTGGTTATGATTTTTTTTTTTGGTTTGAATTAAAAAATTTAATATTGGAAGTGATCGTCTCTTCCTAGGTTGCTAGCTACCGCTGCAACCCAGATATGTAAACTTTACTAACCTATACTATAGTTAAGTGGCCAATAAAATTTAGTATAGGCAAGATGTCGTTCTTTATTATATATGTAATTAATAGGTTGCTAGATACCGCTGCAACCTAGATATTCTACAACATTCTGCCTAAACGAGATATTTTTTTCTTTTTTTCTTTTTTTCTTTTCCACAGATAGCTTGGCACTGGAACATCGTAGAGAGTTGTTCAATAGCTCATTTTAAAGAAAATTAATTGGGTTAAAAATCTATAGTAACTAAAATAAATTATTTCTAAAAGAGAATAAATTTTTCCACCAAAAACTTCATTTTTGATGTCTTTTCACGCTGCAGTCTTTCAAACATAATCGTATACCAGCGGTAAGATTTGAACCCACGCCTCCGAAGAGACTGATGGCTAACCCCAGTGCCTTCAGGAACGTCAAATCTTTTTCCACCAAAAACTGCATTTTTGATGTCTTTTCACGCTGCAGTCTTTCAAACATAATCGTATACCAGCGGTAAGATTTGAACCCACGCCTCCGAAGAGACTGGTGGCTAACACCAGTGTCTTGGACCACTCTGCCAGGCTGCCTCTTATAATTTGGGTTGCAGCAGTAGCTAGCAACCTAGTAAGAGACGATAAGTCCCATGCTAAGAAATATAAAAACCCAAAACTCCTAAAAATAGAGTAAGATCAAAACAAAAGTACATCATTAGAACTACCTTGTCTGAAACCCTACTAGATAAATAATGAATGTCGTCATAGCTTTATATTAGAGCTATGACGTGAATAGAAAAACACGAAATTATGTTGTGGTTTCTGAAGACGTCATGAAATAATATTATTGCGCCATGACGTCATCATTAAATAAAATCATTACGCCGTGACGTCATAATTACTACTTAAGAACTACAAAGATGAAAATGGTCTCATTCGTGAATTACATAATGGTTAGATCAAAGCAAGCTGCACGCAAGTTAAAAAAACAGTAGTACACAGACAACAGAGATAGTATCTTGAAAAGAGAAAAGCAAAGGTATTCAACCGACCAGGCGTATCGAGAAGTAAAAATTGAGAGAGCCAAACAAAAGATCAAGGAGCGTTATCACAATGATAAACTTTATAGAGAAGCAACAATGGAGCAGGCTAGACAAAAGAGCAAGGAACGGTATGGTAATGATGAAGATTACAGAGAAGCAAGAATTGAGCAGGCTAGACAAAAGATCAAGGAGCGTTATCACAATGATAAACTTTATAGAGACGCAACAATTGAGCAGGCTAGACAAAAGAGCAAGGAACGGTATGATAATGATGAAGATTACCGAAACAAACATAAGAAAAAAGTTGCTACCAGAATAATGGGTAGATAATGGGGTGACAAAAGCTATAATGAAAAAATTAAATTCTCTGCGAGGTTGTACCGAAGAACGCATAAGGACAAAGGGAAAAATTACATTCAGAAATACAAGAAGATGGCAAAAATGCAGGCTGATCTTCGTAAATTGAGAAACATTTTACGCATGTTTTACCAGGATCACGAAAAGTATTCAAAATTACATATTAAAATTCTCTTTGAAAGAGCGGATGCTGTTGAAAAGTCGGCTAGAAATGCTTTGGCAAAGCTTCATAGTAATATCCAAAAGAAATGTTGTCAGTTTAACGAAAAGCTTCCAAGGTATGGATTGGCAACTGCGGAACAGTTTATAGATGCAATGGAAAATGTTCGACAACACAGTGAATATACGGAGGCGTACTTCTTAGAAAATTCGTATATTAATTTTGGAAGGAGCAATTGCAGTTTATGTAGCAGCAATAAAAATATATATACAAGCATACCTATCAACAGCGAAGGAAAAGCAATGTTTTTCAATTATGGCGAAAACGAGCCTGTTAGGGTTATTAGTATATGTGTTTGTAAGACTAATGATTTAGAACAAATTCCTGGAACACCGACTCAAGAAAAAAGCATTTCTAACTGTGTTTTAAACAGTTCGTTTAGTTCTACTGAATATTTGGCAAAAAATTCTCTGTGTAGTAGAACAAACTGTCCTGAAAAGTACGAGACAACTATCGAAAAATGCTCTGAATCTAGATCTGACAAGGAAATTATGATGGCTGAAGTCACCTATAACAATCTGAGTAAACATTCAAAACCAAAAATTGGGCAGCAGGTTACTTGGCAATGTCACCCTGATATCTGCAAGCTCTATCCGACGGAT